>JAZGTJ010010243.1:0-18344 GCA_036877575.1 Botia almorhae | reverse complement strand
AGCATGCAATGTGATAGAAAGTTGCTACTTTGAGAACTGCTAGAACATTAACAGTAATAAAGTCTGCACGCACACACACACACACACACACACACACACACACGTATCTCCTTTAAAGAATAGAAAGATGCATTTTAAATTGTACAACGCAAAACTGTTGTCACATGACCTCATTATGATGTGTTTAATTTAACAAACAGTGTCTGGTAATCATCTTGGAAATACTTAAAACTTAGCATTTTGAACCTTTGTATAATAAAAAAGGTTATTCTTCTTACAAAAAGTCAAGAAAGAAAGGGTTAAAATTGTAAATGACATTATTACATCTCTCTATCGGCACACATTAAATAGTAACTCAATTTTAGTCCACTGCGTTTTGAGATACAGCATTCCACACGGTGTGTTCTGTTGTATACTGCCCATTTTAGCCTATATTATTAGGAGCTTTGGGTAATAAGTATACAGAATAAGCAACATAGCGTACACCGCAGAAATAGTACAAGTAGCATGGTAGCTGCCATTCCAAACATAGTCTTAACCAGGAAAATATGAGCATGCACGATACAGAGAACGGAGAGAGACAGATAAAAGACAGATGGAGGAGGTTGCCGAACAAACAAGGATAGAACGTTATAAAGTTTGGAGCTCAGTCGAATGCTTGAGATGTCTTCAGAAAAAGTGTGCAAAGAGCAATACAGAGGGTTCACATGTATGTGTGCAGGAACTGACCCGACAGCACAGGGAAATCTCTTCAAAGTCACAATCTCACTTCTGTTCTATTTCTGAAAACATCAGAAGACAATGCAGGCTGAGGGGAAGTGTGTGTGTTTGAAAAGGAACCAAACCTTATCAGAGAACAACAGCTCTGCCAATATCACGAAAAAGCACCTTACAGTCACAGAAAGAGAAGACGACTCACAAAAATGTACCATGGCATTACCATGCTTCCATATACATGTCTGTTACCATGGCAATGTATGTATAGTTATAGTATCACAGCAATAGTATGGTACTATGGCATTTCTGTGGGTCTTTTTGGACATGGCAATACTATCTTTTGGTATTCTTTGATATTAAAGTACTTTGGCATTTTATGTAAATTAAAATTTAAATCTACCATAGTATACTTTAAACCTACGCCAAATCAAAAGAAAGGAAGAAAAGAAGGAAGGCATGTAGGAAGGGAAGTGTAGGTAGGGGGACAAATGGGTGTTAGCTTTGTATCTGTCTATCATATTAATAAAATTTAAAGAATGCTGTTGGAAAATAAAACACTGCAACCATCAACAAATTCATTCAACATTATGGTATAGAATTCAGTACCATGGAATTGCCTATGGTATTTGTGAAGGAAGGAGCAGATTAGACAGTAACACGGGGAGAAACGGGGAGAAGGTGCAAGGAAGAGCCATAAGAAGAAAAAAGAATTTAATTAAAGAAATATACGCCTCTCATCCCATAACCACCCGGTGCAAAGGAATTTCTCTCCTTCTCATCTGCAGCTCCGCCTACTTCACAACCTCCAAGGTTGAGGTTAAACGGATCATTGAGCCTGTGATCCACCCCCCACTGCCGAACACATGACTGGCAGCGGGAACACATCAGATCTCTCAGCACCTCACACATAGGTGGTGTTTTCCTTGAAGTACTGGAGGGGAGTGGAGGGCAGCCATCTTCATCACGCGGAGGAAGAATCGCGATGAATGGAGTTTGGACATGGGTATTTATCTCTGCAGGGTCGTGGGATGGGGGAGGAGGATGAGATGAATTTAAACTGATGTGGGTGGTGTGTTACTACACGAAACCCTTGTGGAGACGTGAAGGGAGGTTGTTTCTTAAAGGTGAAGCATGTAATTTGTTTGATGTTAAAATACTTTCTCCTATTCTTAATATGCAGAGACGACTGTAAGTGAGCCATTTGTAGGCTGTTATATATACTGCAAATATACCCTAAATGGCAAACAAACAAATAACATGCCGTAAAACCCTTTTACAATATTCTTCAGCATGTTGGAGGGATGCAGTAAGTAGTTGAGTCATGCATGTTTGTGTGTGTGGATCCATGCGGCCGCATCTGAATATAAATTCAGCCTCGGGGCCTGTCTCTTGTCACCTTGTCTCCCTCTGCAAACTATACAAGATATCTCCTCTGCTCACAGTGAACTGACAAAGCTCTCTAAAACTCCCCACTGGTGATCAACTCAATAACCCAGACAAAAACAATGCCCCAAAACTCCACAATAAACTTAAATGGAGCGGGATGTGAAGCGTTCTATCTTAGCTGCAGTACACATTAGCAACAGAATAATGATGGCGTCATTTCAGAGGGGAAGCAGAAGAGATGGTAAGCCACCTGGAATTCACTGTAATTAGCAATGAATGACGGAAAGCCTCTTAATAAAGAGGGTGATAAACTCCGTTCACAATCTGTTAAGGCTTGGAATCTGGGATTTGTTGTATCTTTAAGAAGGTAATATGCCGAGTTATTTACCTTTGTTGCACTGAGATGCAGTTATATTTGTTACATTCCAGTAAACACGGATATTTGATGAGACGTCTGGAAAGCAATGCATTCAGTTTTAAAGGCAGGGTAGTTGATTTTTTCCAGAAACATTTTTTGTTATGCTGGTTGAAAGTCTCTTCACATCCTGATAGCAATCACTAAGTAAAGTGGTCTAAATATATTTATATATGTAAGTATGTCCTGCGGAAGGCGCAGGACCATGTTTATGTTTATCCAATCATTACATTCGAGCCGAATAGGATGTCCTACATGTCTGTCAAACCATGTACATGCGTTCAGTGTTGTAGGAGGTGTGGCTTTGGGGAGCACTCTGAAAGGAGGGTGGGATCTTACAAAGCTTTCAAAGCTAGCTTGCTATTGTTAGCTTCCTTAAAACTGCCTACGTACCTTTAACTTCATATTTGCATTGAAACATCTAACATACTTTATAAAACTTGCTTCATGCAAAAACATGATAAATCATCTATCAGGAACACACATGACAGCTAATGCAAACTAACTTGGCTTGCTTTATGTAGAGAACAAATCAGGTACCAAGACATTTACCTGCATGACTGCATAAAATTCAATTTGTAAACATTTGTTCTCTGAATAAATTAGCTTTATTTAATTGCTGAAAAGTTAGCTGTGATAATTAGCTTTGACTAACATGGATGGATTTTAAATAGCAATAACATTATTCACACTGATGGTTTCAATGAAAGCAAGAAAAACTTGGTGATTCTCAGGGGCATAAGTGCTATCTGAAAAGCTTAGCACATGAATATCTGATTTGCCGTGAGGCAGACACTGGCAATTTGAGCTCTAGCAATAGTTGATTACAGCTTATGGCTTTCGTGTTTTGGCCACCCTGCCATTTTTGCAGAGGCTCTAAGTTGTTATTTTATGCGGTCAGCTACAATTCTTTCTTTGCACTATGGCCAGGCAAAATGACACTTTTAAATTACATTTTGGGACTATTTTCTCAAAAGTGGCCTAGAGGGGCAAGTTTCTAAGACGAAAGAAATTTCTAAAACTGTTGTAATGGTTGGCGCACCCCAGGCGTACCAGTTTGGATATGAAAGCTCTATATGCAAACTGATGAGGGAACCAAACAATAAGGCTCATGCCTGCCACGAGCTGTGCTTTGAATTCCTTAGAGAGTGCACCTCCGCTGTTTTGAATGTGTAACATATTCTCTACGGCACATTGCATCACCCTATGTCTGCGCTCTCTCCCTTCATTCTGCCACCGCCAACCCTTCTCACATTCTCGTTTCACTTCTGAGAATGTTGTATATCTCCACACAACAGGTGTCTAGCTGTAGGCCTCCATCTCATCCTGCTCTCTTCCCACACATCATACAGCAGGACGGAGGTGCAGAACCCTGCCTGCGGCGTTTTTAAATTGGCCGCTTCTCCACAGTCGCTGACACCAATGAAAGCAGCTCTGACCCTTCCTAGAGCATCCCTCTCTGTAAAGCAGACCCACAAGCTGCTAATATCCGGCCTGTTTGAAGAAGCTGACCTCCAAACATTTCCAACAAGTGGACTCCTTTTCGTGAAACTTCCAGAAGATGCCAGATTTGAAAGGTCAAATTTCAGGCTGCTTTGATTTCCGCAGTGCAGCCAATCATGTTTCTCTCCCATATCTGTTTTGCTGAAAGTGCTGTATCAGTGTTGGCAGGGCTTCTGGTGGTTCATCAGCACAGATTCAGGTCTCTGGGGTGTATACAGTTACAGCGAGCTGATTTGACACGACAATTTTCTCTCTATTCCTCCTCTCCTGCATTAGACCAAACCAGAACTCATCACAAATACAGGGTAAATCCACAATGCTACCAGTCATTATGGCTGAAATGAAATATCAACAGCTTAAGTTCCAGATGCACTTCAAAGAAAATGCTGAAGCCTAAACGTTGTAGATAGACACCATGTGCTCCAAAGTTTGGAGACAAACATTTCTAGTAGTGAGGCCATTTACTGTTGCAGCACGACAACTTCATCCACAAAGCAGAATCCATTGAGAAACACAGTCTGGCATGGAAGAACTTGGTTGGCCTTTACAAATCCAGATCAGAACTCCCTTGAACATCTATGGGATGAATCCAGACTGCCAGCCAGTGCCCATCACCACAACATCAGTCTTGCCTGTATCTGAATGGGGGGCGAATTCCAGCAGCAAAATCCCAAATCATGTCCAAATGGGTGCAAATCCCATTTGGACATTGTTCCAAAATCTAATGGAAAGCCTTTCCCAAAGGCTTTCCCAAAGAAGTCACTGTTATTGCAGCAAAGAGACAACCAAGTTTTCTTTTTGCAGTGCAGCTAGCTAAATTTATTTAGGCTGATTTTATTATTATATTTAAGCAAAGACATTCAATAAAAGAGCTAATTAGACCTGTAATTTGGTAAAAAATCATTATTTAAAAATGGCTGGATAGTCAAAACATGAAGACACAGATAATAATGCAGTGACTGCTGAAACCTTTGACTAATTCCAATTAAAGCCAATTTTATGTTCAGCTTTGATGTTTGTTGCGCTAGTCATTTTATTGTATAAGTAGTAAAGTAATAAAACTTATTAACCAGCCAGCTAACCAACACTAACATGCCATAGCAGTTAGGCTAGTAAGGGGGGCAGAGAAGATGCTGTCTGTCTGGGACAACATGACAGAAGGAATGTAATGATTGCTCACTCCATGGCCAGATAAAGACAAACCAACCAACTAAAGATTGAACAAGCACAAAAAGCAATGACCGCTCTGCTGACATTGAGACAAACGAATACGACAGGCCCATCTGAAAGCCCTTCTGAATGAGACCTGCTGCTAGAATTCAAATACAAACCACAACACAGGAGGGGCTGCAAAGCACAGCCTGAGCTGAATTCAAATGAAGACAGCAAACCATCTCCCACACAAAATTTACAAACACATTTGATCATGTAAATTAAAGTTAGTGCCACACAGGGGTTTGTTCTGTTCCCGATTCATTTGCTGCCACTCCTACCAGAGCAGAAACAAGCAGTTTAACAGACTATAGAAAAACTACAGGAGCAACCCACACCTAAAGGCTTCAAAATTCAGAAAACTAAGAGAAAGAGTAAGTCAACAATATACTCTCTGACATTTTGAAAACATGCAAAGATCATGAACAGGACACAAAGATCAAGCAGCACAGAAATACAGATGGCCAGAAATATGGACGATAAGCATGGTTAGATGGTTAGAATGAAATGAAAGCTGCTGTGTGTGTTTGTGTAAGAACACAACATGCTCCTGAATAAGACAGCAAATGTTTTATTCATATGTGAACACATGCAGAGGAGATAAGTCACACCCCATTCAAACACAACTACTGATGCAGGCAATGGGTATACAATCCACATATGCGCAAACACGCAACCATGCCCATATTCAACCTCTCCACAAAATCTTTCACATCTTCCAAATGCAAAGCAGCGACAAATCTCTGCGGCTCAGTTAAGGCTGGAATGCACTGCAGGCATTTGCACTAAAGTGGCAAACGCGACCATTTCTGTGAGTCTTTGATGGCGAAGACTCTAAATTTGTGACAAGCCAAGATTCACGAGATACAAGTGCCTGACTCTCTCGCGTACAAAAAAATACAGCAGAATACGCACAGGATAATGAGAGTGAGAGCAGCGCCCAGGGGACAGTGATTCAGTGGATCACACGAGCAGGGTTTGCCTGTCGAGCTGCTATATTTAACTTTCTTCCTATGCAGCCAGTCCTGAAAGGAGACCTGAACCAGCAGACATGTTCAGACATGACACAGATATATAATAGACGCAGACAGACACATTTACAGCATCCACTAGGCAGGCAGGCAGAAAAGACACGATATTAAAACTAAAAAGAAGCATAGACATGAAACTAAAGTATACTTGTTTATCTGCCACAACATTTTTACATCATTAGTACAGACCCGCTTGAACTAGAAAAAAATTACTACTAGACCTGGGGAAAAAATCTGGGGAAAAAAGTACATAAATATGGAAATCAAAATTAGCAGTTGACGTGACTATCAAGCTTTACTGTATTCGAAGAGAAATGTTATTCCAACACAAGCTCATGACAATTTGTAACTATTTTACATTTTAGCCAACTGGTGGCTTCTTTGTATTAATTTGTATGATGAAATTCATATGTTTTCGTATGTTACGCTATTGCTAAAGTGACAGGTTTGTGGTGGGGTTAATGGTAAAACGTTTATTGTATTTTTTTTTTGTTTGTACATTGAAATTTTCACTTCTTTAACAGTTACATTTTCCCATGAGATCAGAGTAGTTATTAATTTTTTTATTATATTTTCATCATTTTACGACACGGCAATTCTATTCAAATTCTTTTTATTTTTAGCTATTTCACATTAAATGCAAAAACATACCTAATAATAATAACACACAAGTTACAACATCTGAAAACATACACGCTTCCATGATGCACTCTCATATTAACAAAATTATAAAGAGTTCTCAACTATTGTGCTAAAATGATTTGTACTAGTTGTTGTTTGTGATTTAGGGCATAATTACAATAAATGGTAAACAGTCACTGTGGTGGTAAGCCAGGAAGTGTGTCAGTGACTAATATACAGCTCACATCTTGGTTTGCGCAAACAAAGGTGCGGCTAACAAGGTGTTCTGGAGTGTGTGCATCATATCAGTATTGGAAGGGTGGAGCATTCGTAACAGGCTAACATGTTTCCGTCTCTTCTGCTGAGCACTGGGTGTGTCTTACAGCTAAGAGGATTTGTAAGCTGGTAAAATAATTGAAAGTGTCCCTCTAAGCAGTAAGCACTCAGCTCTAAAGGATGAGCATCAGGGCGGCGTTAACACGGCTCAGGCTTCAGGAAACAGGAAATGGCTGACAGAACCAATGGCTAATGAGTTCCAATCCAACAATAGAGTGCTGACGTACATTTAAGTTCATGTTTGTTTGCGAAGATTACAATTTGAATAGCATTTGAAAACCTCTATCCAATCTCTTTTCCTTGTTGCCATGAATAAGTACCCATGAATAAGCAAACAAACAGGGCTAAACATGAACCCCAGGGTACAAAATTAACACTTGCCATGTTAAAGGTGGATCTTGGATAAATCATATTACTTTTGGTGCCAAGTTCAGCATTGAGGTATTGACGTAGGAATGACCACTAAGCTACATGAGCCTATGAGCATCACATATTTAATCCCATCACTCAACTGAAACCTTTTCTACACCATCCTACATCTAACTGCTCAGATGGATCTGTCTGATAGCTTCAAGTCCTAAAGATTTCAGCTTTCTACATATCCTGTTCCAACTATAAATGTAACTTCACACAGAAAACAAACTACCAGTAAAAGTAACACCACTATAGGCAGGATCTTAGCATCCAGAGGAGCCCACAATGAGACAATTAACATCTGATCACCAGTCTGGCTGTCTGTCATTGTACCTGATAAATACACATACATCTATGTCCCAATCGGGTCCTTGTGTTGGTCAGGCTGCTTGCACCCATTCAGAGCTGACAATAGCCCCTGACCCGCATTCATTCATCACTCCTGGGGTGAGAGTGCTATTAAAAGCCCTTCTAACACATCCATACAATGAAGTCTGCATACAAATGGATTGTGTGGCAAAGGATGCAGACACCATCACCCCTGCAAACAAAGCCCACAGACACACACACACACATGTAAAAAAAGACAGAAACCTAGTGCCTTATGTATGTAACATGTCAATCCAGCTCAAGTAATCTTGAGTCTTACAGAGTCTTATTTGGCTTGATAAATTTGGTCAAAAACATAATGGAACTCGTAAACCATGTTTCTAAGTGAAGCTTCATATTCAATGGAACAAAAATAGAAGACAGCACTTTGTTATATGGATTTGACCATGAAAAGTGCACATTATATACCAAAATAAAGCCTGATGGTCGAGGAGGATTTAAAAAACCAAGTAAAATAGGTCTATTTTGATTTTATGACTTGAAAAGTTTTTTCCAGTGCATTTCTTTTAATGCATCATTACAAGAGCCCAGAATCAAAACATGAGAGCGGTGCTGCTAGGCTGCTTAACAAGAGCAAGGTGGGCCCTCGAGCAAGCTGGAAAAAAGACAACACTTTGCAAGCCTCAGAGACCGTACATATAAAAAGCACAAAGTCTTCTACTCATCCAAAGAAACAGATATATGAGCTAGGCTAGTTTTGCAACTAAATTCAGTACATTTTAATTACAGTGCTGTCACTGAGTTCATTTCAGATAAGGAATTCAGATAACAGGAATAATCACTATGTTCATACAGCTGTAAAAATGTGGAAAACCAAGCCTGTGCTTTGTGCTCTGATCAGAACACAAACATGGTGCCTGTAACGTTCCAGCAAGCCTAAGTTGCATCAGTAAGGCTAAGCTTCATGTTGAGCAGTTTCATTAATCTGAATTAATTTGGGAGACTCATTTTTTAATTTCAAAAGAATTCAAATAAACTAATAGTTCAAGAGAAACTTGTCTAAATTAATTTCAGAGAAATACGCTTTAGGGCTGCTTTATGTTGGATTAATATTTCTTTTAATTTCAGCATTACACCAAAAGTAAAAAAAGCAATTACTATTCCAGCTATACAAGGGATAATGAGAACCCAGTTTCTACAACTTTTGTTGTGAATTTCAAAGAATAAAATATTGGATAAGAAATATTAATACATATGAACATTTAAGAACATTTTTGTTTCGATCTGGACAATAAACAGTTTTGGAACCATGTTGGGTTGCTTTACTGATAATCTGACTATAACAATAAAACAAGGACACTGGCACAGCTGAGGAAACATCACTGAATTTAAGCTCACACTAGCTTCAAAGAGTAAACGGCAGAAAACCAACACTCAAAACACTTGAAATTTAACACATTCTCCAGTCTCCTACAATAAAATAACACCTGGTGAAAGAGACAGGGAATCACTCCCATCCCTAGATGTTTATACGCAGGTTTGCTTTGCGGTTTATGCTGCAATTACTCTGGGGCTGTCCAGCACCCCTGCAGAACTTTCCTAACCGTAAATCAGGTCTGAGGTCGAGGGGACTCACCAGCTCAGCATCACGCTCTACAAACTATTCACCACTCACCCAGCACATGACCCCAAAATGACATTTTACCATGGTAATCTTACACCCAAAAAGGGATCAGGTAAAATACAAGGAGTCAAATGTGTAACAAAGAGAAAAGCTGTGATAACAGAATAACAATAGGATCAGAATATTGATTCAAATGTAAAAGGATTCTTTGATTTCCCTCTGTAATGTTAATCCGCGCATATCCATAAACATCGCCACACCTCACAAGTAATCGTGATGGTGAGTCACTCACAGTTCCTTTATTTCTAAATGCATCAATTAGGCAAGTACACGGGAAGATTAGTTCATAATATATTTCAGTACATTGATCCGATTATTTCTGGCATTATAAAGAATTGTTTCATAATTAGTTGAATCATGCCTGCAGGCTGAGCTAATGTCTTATTGGATGAACATTCCATCACAGAAGTGTTATACTGGAACAAATGTAAAAGCACAAAACAAGCCTCCTACAATTTTAAGAGTTATCAAATATTTTATGCCCTTAGTTTGGGGCTGCCAACTTAATTTTTATACAGGAACTGCAATTTAAAACAATAAAAACTGTAACAAGTGCCTCAAAATCTTTAAATAAATGAAACACAAAGAAAAGATGTATAAGCTTTTTAATTGTAAAATTGTACCTTTGAATGTGATGAATAAAATTTTTCAAACCAAATCTGTGTATTTGACCTCTTTTAATGTTTATTGGGCTTTAAAGGGGAATCTGGACACAGCTAAATGTTAACTCTATTCTCTATTCTTAAAAGCACACGTTCGGCTCTTTGCAGTCAAGT
The DNA here is from genome assembly GCA_036877575.1 of Botia almorhae. NCBI lineage: Eukaryota > Metazoa > Chordata > Actinopteri > Cypriniformes > Botiidae > Botia > Botia almorhae. The sequence continues at coordinate 7,919 of JAZGTJ010010243.1, read as the reverse complement.
ACTTTAAACAGACACAACGACGGAATCGATGCTTTGGTAACAGTTTTACAATACAACAACACGTAAACAGAAGAGAGAAACACCAGTGACTAGAGGACAGTAAAACATTTAAGCCTCACATCTCAGCCTAAAGAAAGGCAATTATTCATTTACTCCAGGTTTGGTTCCTAAACGAAAATATCTCAAACGTATCTAAAAACAAACGTGTTAAAACAGACAAATACTGAAAGGTTTAAAATTAAATACATATGATTACTTCTCTGTCACGCAAGTGGGCAAACTAATCACATACAAAAGACACTGCCACTTTATAGTTTCTTTGTAGACTTATGATTTTATAGTCTAGACCTTAATACATGATATTATTAGTAGACTTTATGTCAGCAGACAAACATCAGTGTAAACGACATGAGAAAATCTGAGAATTACGAAACATGAGGACGACACTATGCGCACAAACCTCAATGTATCCGGCCAGGCTGGGAACAGCGATGGCCAAAATAAGCACAGATACGGCTGGGACAGAACCCATCTTCATCCGCTCCTCTCAGGTACAATTGCGTTGAATTTATTCCGCCGTGGATTCTGATAAGCGACTACTTAACAGAAAACTCAGTAAACGATCCGTGAGTGTTCGTGTTTTTTCTACTGTGAAATGATCCTGCTCGAAGCGCAGTTAGTCACTGTGCGTGTATGTCTCCGCCTGCCGCGGGATCGGCTTGAGTGCTATCACAGGATCAAGCGCGCCACCGGCAGTCAGATGCTGGACCTGCCGGAAATTACGTCATCGGACGGCCATGTACTAAAGTACGCCAGTCTTCGAGTATACATGTTTATCTGAATGTATGCAGCTATTGTGTTTCTGTTACGAAATTGGATGGAAGTAGTATCGACGATGAACATTTTTTCCCTTATTAAAATACATGTATTGTAAGACTAAGGCAAGTTATTACGCTTTTAATTTCAGTAAATATTTCAATTCCACGTTTCAAGTCAAAGTCAAAGTACTTGTTGGCATAATTGTATGTACATAAACATAAGAAGAAAACAAAAATATACATATAAATGGTTTTAATAGGAACATAGTTCACAAGTTGTTTTACCTTATTTACCAGTAATGTTTCTCCAAAAGGTCAAAAAATGGAAATATGCTGAGTGTTTGTTAATGAGAAAGCAGTAAAAATAAGTCTACTGTACTTAGGACGGCATAATTTTTAGGATAAATGTACATTATGTACATTAAAGTAAAAACATACTTTTAATTTTGTTTTTTCAAAAATATTTGTTTTTATCAAAGTTTGGTTCACAGATTAATTGCTCCTAAATTCCTCTCATATTTTCTTCAAAAAAATTTGACAAGCCTTAGAAAGTGCTGTTACTACCGAAGATGCTCCAAACACTAAACTGTAAGACCTCAAACATTCATGTATCTACAAATTAAGCTTTATCATCACTTTTTTCACGTTTTTTTTACTTAAGTGGCATCAAGCTGAACAATGCGACAAATTAAACTCTGGTCTCGTTTTCTAAAAACTGGTCTCGTTTTCTAAATGAACTAGTGCTGTCACATCATGGCACTTTATTTGTAGTGGACAATTTTAGGTTGTAAGAATGCTTGCAAAAGTTCCAAGAACATTCATTCTGACAACATTCCCTGTTAGCTGGGAGCTGCTGACTTCAAAAATATAATAAAGCGGGTTGCATATGTAAGATCATATGACAAGGTGAATACGGGTAGCTTTATTTCCGACACCTTGCTCGTTATCTGATCATTCTCTCAAACTCAAAACAAAAGTAATGAATTATGGCTGATTTTGCATAGAGAATTTAAATAATGAAATCTGGAAATTTGTGTGGCAGAGTTGATTGACAGAGTGCATCTTCAAAGTACACATTGTTAAAAAAACTCAAAGATAAAGAATATTTTATTTATAAAAATGTATGTATCATGCTATTTATTTATTTTGCAAAAACTAGAGACTGCACCATATGGCAAATTCACAAAACAGACAAAATAAATGAATTGCTGAGTCCCAGAAGTATAATATCCTTAAAAAAGAAAGTTCTCAGAAAGAAAGTTCTACAAAAGAAAGTTTTGGATTAAGTACAGCATGTCAGACTGCAGGACACTGCTGCTGTCACTGCATTTTATGCCAACTACCTGTTTGTCACTGACAGCGGCCAGAGAAGTAGACATGGCCCTTTGTGCTTGCTGCTATTATACAATACACTGTCTGCGTCTCCTGTTGGAACACATTTTCAGAATAAAGATGGCAATAAGTCTGACAGGCAACCTTTTAAAATCATTTGTCATGTTTGTGTTGTGTATTGAATTGTGTATGCCATTGAATAGAGAACAGAATATTATGTATTACACAGCTGCAGTGTACTCTTTGTAGAGGAGTTTGGTAGCGAAGTGTATGTTGTTTACTTTTAGTAACTCTCAGCCAACCCAAGGTCTAACTAAATAGCATTTCTTAATTAGACATCTGGCTGATTTAAGGCCAATGTATAATAATTACTATTAATAATAAGTAATGTTAATACTATTGTTAATACTATTTACTTTGTATTGTTTTGCATACTGTGTATTGCTTTATGTTTAATGTTGACACAACAATTAAAAAATGTAAGTGCGATTATTATTATATTATATTATATTATATTGTAGGAGTAGATACAAGCACCTCACACATAATTGAATAAGAGACACAATTCACACAGCACCGACATTTACATACATGGTTATGCGGTATGTTCCCCTTTAAGAAAGAGAGCAGTTGGTGAACGCGCTGTCTGATGTATTGTTAAGACAAGCGTTCAATAAAACGAGACCGCTGCGTTCAGTTGCATCCTGCCTCCGTGTATCTTTGCTAGCACGAAAGCTACAATATTATATTATTTTATATTATTATGCAGGTTAAAGGTTTTCAGTTTTAATAAGAAACGTTGTGTAAACGCCATTTTTCAGCAACAGAAACCTGCACAGCGAGTTTGTATCATTATTCAGTACAACGTCGTTTGTTGTCCAAAACCTAGTGTGCTGTCTATCTAGACAGCAATTCTAGTCACCATAGGCGCGTTGCGAGTCGGTATAGGGTTGCCAAAAATGCGGTCTAAGCAAACAGCACATTAAGTGTTGAATACCGCCACGGTGAGTCACCTCCATCAGTTGAATAAATACATCGATACCGATCCTATAGTCTACTTTTTTAAAACTAAAAGCTCACCGTATGGCTTCTTTAAAGAGGAGTTGACACGTGTATAATTCTGTGAAGTGTTTAAGTTATTTTGTTCTCTAAAAATGTATTCGATTTGAAAATTTTGTTTTTAACGGAAGTGCTCACCTGCAGCCAGTATCGCTTTAGTCACTCCCAACGTACGGCAAATCTACCCGGAAATATTTTCTCACCGCACAGGTAGGTGATACCGTCAACCTTTTTTGTGGAATATAAAACTGTCTTATTTAAGTCCCTTTATTTATTTTCTAAACTTGCACACTTGAGTTCAGTCGACGGTTCATTGGCAGGTTTTTATTTAGACACTTTAGTTTTTATGTCGTTACTGCGTGTGTTTGTTTGGGGCGTATTGTTGTTTTCCACACTTACCTGACTTTAGCTGTGAACTCCAGTATTGTTTTTTCTTACGATACACAATTGTTCTTGTTTTCTTAGCAGAAGTAAAACTTGTGAAAAGTGAAGTTGGTTTTTTGTACTTACTGCTGGTGGTCTCCCAAACATGGACCCAATGGATGGAGGAATGCGTTACGCTCCCAGTTCTACAGTAAGTTTAATCATGACTTTGCCTTAATATCAACTGGTATCTGTTTTACAGTCATTGCAAGTTGGTATTATAAATGAAATCTCATTTGTCTGTTCCCAAAAGCTGGTGTGGTCATTTTATGTGGTCACTTTCCTGTAAATCCAGCTTATGCCAGGCTATTCATTTAATGCTATGCGTTTTGCTCATTCTTTTATCATTTGTATGCGTGCAACTTTTATGGCCTTATATTAATTGAGAGACTAATTTTGAACATTTCTCTATACACATTCATATTTTAAACTAAAGTTTTGATTATACTTAAGGAGGTAATGTGTTAACTTGCCATGTTCCTCAAGTTTTACGATATTTGAAGTTTTAGTAAATGCCTTTAAATGTGAAAATTAATAAGTTTATATAATAACTTTAGATTTATTTATTATTTGATTTATTTAAAAGGAAGATATCATTGATTTTACATTTTGATCTCAAAGACCATTTTGTTTGAAGTTCTATTGATACAGCAAAACCAGTTTCCTTCTCTTTCCTGACCTTATTTGCCAGTTGCCACAGTTATGTTACTACACTTAAAATCAGCAGTGTAAACAGCTTGTTTGAAGTGTCACCATTATCATTCCTCTTCCGTTTTTGTTAGTTGTGACAGCATTTCTTGTCTGCAGTCACTCTGTTTAAAGAAACCCAGGTGACTACAGTCTGCAACAGCAGATTATGCCTGTGGTAATTATAGGTAGCTGCTGTGTTTAAGAGGAAATGTTAAAACACAGCTAGTGTCACAGCTAGTGGAAATCTTTCTCGTATTTGTGGATATTTATACCTTGAGACCCGGCCAGACTAATACTGATGTTTCTGTAGAGAAATAACCAAACTGTGCAAATAAACACATTTTGCACAATATTTGCTCAAAAATATGTGAAAGCAGAAAGTGCTTATTAACAAGGCCGTTGGAAGATTCTAAGTATACATTGGGAAGAACAAAAACTTCTATTAATCGGCAAGTGAGCACAGTTATTGGCAATTGATAGTCTCAAAATAGCAAAATACTGGACAGTTATATAACAACCTGGCCAATAAGACAGTCTATTATTCATTATATATAGGTCAGGTGTGTGTGTGCTTGCTTTTCTACCACTGTTGTGACCACATGTCCCCACAAGAATGGTAAAAGTCGCACACACCTCCATTGTGGGGACAAGCCAGCGGTCCCCTTGAGGGAAACTGATTATGAAAACATACTAAATGAGGCATTATTTTTAAATGGAAAAAAAAGGTTTAGAGTTGGGTTTAGGGTTATGGTGAGGCGTAGGGATAGAATATATAGTTTGTACAGTATAAAAGTCATTATGTCTATAGAAAGTCCCCATAAGGCATAAAAACAAGTGTGTGTGTGCGCACGCATGCTTGCACGCATTCCACAAATCTGTTATGGCACGCTTATGACATTACTATGAGACAACACCCCCACAAATGAAACCTATACAGAGAAAATGACTCAGTTTCACTTGAATGGGGATTCACTAAAGTAATTAATATCTATGAATGACAACAGAAATTAAGGGAAAAACATCAGTGTCAACAGTCAGAACAACAGTTAGGACACTGGTAGAGTTCCTTCGTTTACTTTATCATTCATTAACTTGAACATGTCTTGAATTTTAAGCAGATTTGATCTGCTAATGAAATTAGAATAAGAACATTTATTCTGGTCTGAAGTCATAAGTGAAGCTGTACGATCAGCATTACAAATGTACAGTATGTCAACTTAATGTTTAGGTTCTGATTTTCAAAGATGGACTCCTTGATGTTGAAGAACTAGTAAATGTTTAATTAAAGTTAACTTAATCTGACTATAAAAAAACCATTGTAATGAGCCTACTAACTTACAACTACTAACTAAAGCAGATATTTGTTGGTATAAACTGTAATGTTCCAACAGTATAAAATTGGTTTGTTCCAACACTTCGGGTTTAAAAGTGAATTTAAAAATTTTCTTTGTTCCATGTATCATACGTGACCACATTAGGAATTTGTTTCTGAATTATCTGGAACATTTTGTCAAATCACTTTTTTTTTATCCAAATGAAAGCAATAATAGGTCAGGATTCAGGAACACTAGGTCATGTGACTGTTCTCTTTATGACAGTTGAAATGTTTTCCAGTTTTCTCATTGTACAATCGTAGGTCAGTGTTTCATAATGAGTAAACCTGTTTGAGGCTGAGGGTGAATCATCTTTAGTCCCGGGATCCTTTTATTTAGTTTCAAGCAAATGTTTATGTAAGCTAATTAAGAGCTTATGCTTCAGTGTTACTGAAAAACCTTCCAAGGAAACTAATGCTCATACAAAATGGTGTACTGATTGCAGCAAATAAAATGAAGCTTTGATTGATCAGACGACATGAGCCAACATGCCCTGTTATGCATCATCTTATTATTCTCATTATGTATCCAAAGTCTCAGAAGATTAGAATTCCTCTTGGTTTAAAGTTGACATGAAATCTAAATGAACCCTATTTTCATTTGTGCACAATGTTTCAGTGCTTGCGATGGAAAAAATGTTTCTCATCTGAAAGTAAATCTTATCTTGTTATATTATGCTATGCAGGATATTAAAGTTAATTAATAGCCAAGTAGCTATTAAGGCACTGTTTTAGTTTCCTCTGTAATCTTGTCAATAATTTTAGTGTCACTTTATGTTAATGTAAAAAAGAATACTACAATGAAAGGAAATAATAAACTTGTGTTCAGGTCTGGCACAGAACACCCACTCTCACAATCCAATAAATTCCAGATGGATAAAATCAAGTGCCACATTTTTTCATGTTAAATATTCAGTTTCACTCTCAAACGCATAATATTATGAAGGAAAAATGGGTTGCGAATACAAAATCAGACAGAGGAGTATTAGTTGTTTTGTGTTTGTGTTTTGACGCTGTTCTTATATAATCTCTCTAAATCTGTACTTATTCTGTCAAAAAGCTCTGACATTTTGCTACATAGTTTCTGTTTTCAGTCAGAATCTGATTTTCTTTTTTTTATTGTTTGCCCACAGAAACAAATAACAGTAACAATATCACATATATATATTTATATTACAGAAAGTTCAAAATTTTAAAAATAAGAAGTAAAAGACAAATGATAAAAAAGGATCACACCGTTTCAAAGCATACGAATAAAATAAGAATTAAATGAAAATTAAAGAAAAATAAAAAAAACAGTGTTAGACAAGCAAGAGCGCTTTTTTATGTGTTCCCAAAGGGGAGACCATATCAGCCAGAATGTGTCAGATTTTTTATGTTTATCATAAGTGAGCTTTTCAAATGGCAACCAGGTAACAATCTGTGATATCGAGATCTTGAAACATGAAGCCTGTGATGCAGACCAAAGTAACAATATGGACAATAAATAACTGTACCAGGACAATAAATAACTGTATTGCATCTTTTTTAAACAAACTGTTCATATTAAGATTCAATAAATACATAGCTGGGGTCATATCAAAGTCTAGTGTAAAAAAAATCTTTCATTACCCTATGTATTTTTTTCCAATATGTCAAAATTTTGTCACAGTACCAAAAACAATGAATAAATCTACCTTTATCTTTTTTACACTTGAAACACAGGTCTGTGGCATTGATAAACATCATCTTAATATGCATCGGTGTGAGATATATCCTGTTAAAAAATTTAAAGTTGAGCTCATGGACACCAAGAGAGCTACAATTTGGGTACATATTATCACATACAATAGCCCAGTCATTCTCTTCAATAGTTTGACCAATATCCTTCTCCCATACACCCTTTAGTCCCGGCAAGGCAGAAGTGCAATTACTAGACAAAATATCATACGCCCTTGATGTTAATCCCTTTTAAACAAGTTGGATTCAGTAAAAAGTCTTTAATCTCTGTTGTTTAGGTTCTCAACTCTTTTGTTGTTGTCTATCTTTGGTTTTAAAAAATGCCGCAGTTGAAGATATTTATAGAAATTGGATTTTGGGACTTTATATTGCTCTACAATCTGTTGGAAAGACTTTAGGATGCCCTCAAAAAATAAGCAAGATATTTGAGAGATTCCCAGTTTCAGCCATGCTGAAAGACCAATCTTCTGCAACGTTAAAGGCAAATCAGGATTAAAAGAATGTGG
>JAZGTJ010010242.1:0-18347 GCA_036877575.1 Botia almorhae | reverse complement strand
TACATACAGTCTCCCCGCTTACATACAGTCTCCCCGCTTACATACAGTCTCCCCGCTTACATACAGTCTCCCCGCTTACATACAGTCTCCCCGCTTACATACATATATTCACTATATGTGATTGATTCATCTAATGATGAAACAAGATACAAATTAGGTGATAAATAACTTTTATACAAAAGTTGTCTATGTGGCACCTCTAGTTTTAGTGCATTCTGGTTGTCTAGGGATCTTTGCCTCAGACACAATAAATGGTCTTTTCCCCTTTGGTGTCGTAAGGAAACTAGCTGCCAAATGTCACTAATTTAAGATAAGTGATAATGTTTGTCATATTATAATAACTATTGCTATTACCACCTTCACCATCCTGTTTTTTATGTCAGGTTAAAAAAAAAGGTACCAGTGTGGTATGCTTGGATGCCTTCAATCCCACCTTACTCCTCTGTCAACCTTTTACAATCAAACTAGCAGATGCTGCAGCAGGTGAGGCCGTGTAAATATTCACAGAAGCATTAGGACGCGAGCTGGCACGCTATTGCCCGGCCAGAAAGGGGGAGCTTGACCGTGAACCCGGTGCATTCCGAACTGCCGGCATCTCGACCAATGAAAACAAAGCATTAAATCACACAAATATTTGATGATAGGCCATTTCACCTGTGTAAACAGAGATACAGGGCCAAAATATTCACCGCAGAGGGAGTCTGAGCTCAGAGCCTGTACCTCTTCAAGGACAGAGAGATTTATATCTAGGTAGTTTCAAGGTATTCTTTACATAAGAGCCAACTAGAGTTTTACAGCCATGGCGGGTGCCTGTATCCTGCTGTCAGCTGGGGATTCTGTAACTACGTCATTGCTCAAAAAGCACTTCTGCAAATCTAGAGCGAGTTGGTTGACAGAAATCTTTTGTCCATACTGACATAAAAACAACTAGGGTTGTGTCAGGTCTCACATTTCTGCATAAGGCAAATATTTGTATTAATAGATCTGAATTTGAATATACAACCAAGAATTATCTCTGAAAAAGATGATACAAAGTGTACAGTATATATAGATATTCATCAGAACTGATGAGATCCGGTTTCTGCTTGCTGACGTTGTGGTTCTGCGAGTCTGAACCTGAAACACAATATAGGGCTGAAACACAATATAGGGCTGCCCCCTGGAGGATGGGAGTGTAACTACATCATAACTTCTCATGAAAGTGCCTTAAAATTAATGTAGAGAATTCGGAGCTCAAATCATGCTTGCTCTGCTATTACCTCAGACAGGAACTCTGGGAGGACTTGATTCAGAGAGCTTGATAACCGATAACACACGCGTCTCTTGATCATTTAGCCCGCAGGAGCTGCCTATTGTAGGCCACACAATCTAGAAGACAACAGGAATTACTTTTAACAACATGAGTCTCTATATGACTTGTGCAGGAAGCACCACTGCTATCCTCTGCGGGTACCTCATACATTTTTCCTTTTATTTGAGGAAGCAGGTATGAAAAACAGAAACCGGCTGCCTGAAAAACAACAGCATAAAAGGCAGGACTGACACAACTGACAATTTTACACAAGTAACAATTTTAGGTTGTAAGAACGTTTCCCTAACCAAACCGAAGTAACAAAAATGGTCAAAATTGTTATTTTAAGTTTTTGGTACGCTCATTTATTTAGATGTTGTATTAGTGTTATGGCTTGGTTATAAAAACATTCAAACTTTGTTTAATTCTGTAATGTTTCTAAAACGTTCCACTAACTAATGTTTTTGATATCTTTCATGATAAAAAACATTTCACTATTCTTACTGCAAGTCTGTTTTTTAAATTACTTTTAAAAATATCAAAATAACTTTCCAGAACTTTTAGAAAACGTTAGCCAGCATTCAGAGAATGTTTCTTGTTAGCGGGGACCCAGTTCATCAGACTTACGCCACTCCGGGCAGCCAATATTCCCCACAGGATCCAGCAACCCGGGAGCAGAAACCTTCAGGAAAACAGTATTCAAATAATCTGTGTTATGATGCGAGGTGAGTTTCAATGGTTAGGGTGCAATCAGACGCCATCCACACAGGCAATCAGAGCAACACAAACCTGCAAAAGCTACAGATGAAAGGGGTTAGAGAATAGAGAGATTTAAAGGACATTTAAAGGCATTCATCCATTGCCTTATGAGAAGCTGGGAAAACCAATTTAATTAACATCCCAGGCGGCGAGATGAAGACATGTTTCATGTACATCAATGCAAACATCAAAAGCTTATATTTGATTAAAGACATTTTAGGTGATGAAATTCTATTCCGATGTTCTGTTAGATGAAGACGTGTAGCAGCAAAATATTCATTTCTATTGGCTGACATTTTTAAAGGATTTTTTCATGATACATTAACAAAATGTCTAATACTACTAACTCTAAACAAAGGAGAACGTTCTTGTTTGTTCAGATCTAATAAATTTCAAATCAACTAAACATTCTCTTTACGAAGATGTAGGTCTAAATTGTCTATTTTACTCAACACTACAATAAAACCCCAGTGCAGCTTTCAAAGCACATGGTATTAATTTAGCTTTCCTTTCTCTTACAAAATGTTCAACAGGGGTTTGTTAAAGCTTACCAAATGTGGCAGAATTTCAAGGACAGCAAACAAACGCAGATGTAATTTTCCACTTTACAGCCTGTTTATGTATTGTGAATTTCTTCCTAGGAGAAAAGGGGCTTTCACATCTTAACTGGATTGTGTGACTGCGGTTTTGTCTAACAAATGCACGTTTTCAAGGCTAATGATCGACAGTCGCAACCCTCTGTATTTGCCTAAAGCGTTCTGACTACGTGCCTAATGAGTAAAGAATAAACTAATACCTTATGTTCTGTTAGCGGGACACCGATAGGGAACATTAACCATTTTGAGCACATCCAGAGTTTTATCTTTACCCTGCTGCTGCCAGACTTCCTGCCTGCGGGGGGGTTTATTTAAAGGAAGTAAACGCAGAGCTGGATGCAAAAGTGTAAACTAAACGCAGGCAAAACGCAAAGTGTAGGATTAAAAGTGCGAGTACTCTGAAACATGAACCGAAGCGCATCAGTGAGAAGTGGAACGTGATTACCAACGAAATTATAAAATTATAAAATATTACCAACGAGAGTCTTTAAAATATACGTTCAATAACATTACTAATAATAATCATATGTCAGACTAGCAGTCTATGGTTCTCACAAGCAATATAACAGTATATAGACTTGTGTGTACATACATAATGTGTACATAGGCGGTACACAGATGTGTATGAACTCCCTCACGCGAAAGCAACCCAGTGTTTATTTATACTTCTGAGTGGTCACAAATTTAAGGGTCCTTAACAAAATGGAGGCCCCGCAAAAGCCAGAGAGGAAAACATCACGCTCTCCTCACCTTTCCCCCCAATTTATCTCTTAACAGGCGTATAAAATAACCACAAGCCCTCTGAGTGGAGCAAGAAAAGCAGACAAACCGAGGCAATCACTTCATAATATCAAAAAGCACACTGGTTTCCACAGCGTTCCAACCATCAATTCTTCAGCCGTATTCTGCTCAACCGCGGACACGACCTCATGTGTCAGCCTTGAGCAGACATGTGAAACGCAGCTGATTTTCCATTGAGGGCTGGAGATCATTAAGAGTTTGGAAGAGAGAGGCCGGCACATTTTACTTGTTGATTCCTGAGCGGAAAAAGAGGAGAGAGTAAAAATGAGCCGATACACAAGGCATTAGCGGTTAACCAAGAGCTAATGAGGGAAAAAGAGCAACAACAAGCTCAGATGAAAACATTTAAATTTGCTGTTTTAAACTTCAAGCAAAGATGGCAAGCACTGGAACACAACACACACTATGCGTAATCACATTGCGTTTTAAAAGTCTGTTTGATATTTTATCAATACCATCCAGTTTTCATACCTGCTCGATCTAATCGGACCCCCACCCAACCAGGATTATTATTTACAGAGACATTGAGATACATGTTTTGAGTTAATCTGGAATCTTATAGGCCACAATGTACAGAACACAACCATACGGTCTACCCTCATACATAAAAAACGTTCCACTGATGGAGGAAGCCGAGGCCTGGCTCTGGTAGCAGGACTCTCCTGTGGCCACCCAATAAATCCTACAATATAAATAGCCTCTTATTTTCTTCAGCCCTCTTCCCTTCATCCCAGGTGTTAGATGATGGATGATGAGGTCAGAGAGGTAAGGATCACATGGCACAGATCAGAGAGGAGCTGGGCAGGAGACATGTTGAAACTATCTAGCTAAAATCAGCCCCACGTGTCTTCCAGAGCCCGGTTATCCTATAAATGAACTATGAGACAACAAAGACCTCTGCAAAAACATTAAAGGGGTGAGCAGGGGTGACCAGAGGGGGGATTGGCTAATAAGAGACGATGGGGTTTTCCATGCTATCCCCCCCCCCAAAGGTAACCTGTTACTAACGCAGAAAATTCTGTGACCGCAACCCACAAAAGAAACATGAGTGACAGAACCACAGAGTAGGAAAAAACGTCAGCGAGAGATGAAAAGAGGCGAGAAGAACAGCAACATGAAGCAAATCATTTGTGTGACACATGGAGAATTGTGGTCAAAGTGGATTTAAAGAGCGTGAATCGTGACACACAGACTACCGAGTGAGCAACTAACCACATCAAAGCAGTGTGGACAGGGCCACCCCCACCTACCGGAGGGCAGCTAACCGGGAGGGCTGCAATGTGATCTTTATGGACTTGATTTATGTCTGGGGGGGTGGGGGGTGGGGCGAGGATGTCTGGTTCTGCTTATAGACCTGGAAATGAGATTAAAGGGAAAGCTCCAAACAGAATTGAATTGTATTTTCCATAATTGTGGAGAACAGCTTATACAGGGCAGGCCACAAATAACAATCTTGTTTAAAAAAATAATGAAAAGGTTAAAAGGGAAGGCAGGGAAGAGGGCATCGGCTACAGACTGAAACGGTTTCAGTATCAAATCAAATAAACAAACGTGAGATTATTGCGTGAAAGAGTTTGAACGGCCCTCAGGATAACTTTCAGGATTCAAGATGAGGTGAGGGACGCGAAAGGTGAATAAAATGACTGAAATTGACAGATAAGACGGCCATTGGCATATTGTAGGAATCAAGTGGGAGTAAGGACACAGATTCTGTGGGAACATTGCATCATGTTCTATAACCTTTATAGGAGAAAACTCTTGTGGGAAGGAAAAATATTGCCTCCCTTTGTATCCTTTGTAAATCTCATTTAGTTTTTAAATTTATCTGTGAATTAAATTTAGCAGTGAGACACTGAAGTACAAATCAATGTAAACCACATGAGGGGGAAAAAAAGAGCCTCAATCTTCATCAGATTGGATTTCAAGGAACAATGTGTGTGTTCACATCAAGGCAAGTAAGAGGGGCTGGAACACTCACTTTATGACACATATACTGCTGTGATTAATCTTCTGTGAGTCAGTTTAGTCTAAAAGAGGAACTTTAATTAATGTTAAACTCAGAGGTTTGTGAAACAAAAACAGAAATATCTATGAAATAAAAACACAAACTACGTAATAATCATAAAGGGGGTAAGAATGTAACCCTAATAAATGATGCCCCAAACAGAACCAATAATACAGTTAATATACCAAATTAAACCATTACAGAACCAACTAATACAGACAAAGCCGTGTGGTTGGAAGTTCTAACAAGTGCTATAAATTTGAGAACATCTAATTATCCAATTGGGAACTCAAAGTATACGGTTTAGGACAGTTTGACTGAGAAAAATAAAACAGATCTACCAAAATATAAAGAAACTTTAAAGTCATGTTATGAAACTTAAATTGCAACATTCTGCTCCAGTCCTGCTGAATTTTATGGTTACAGTTAACCAACAGTAGTATAAAGCCATGAAAACATTATATCATCAGATTTTGGAAACATCAAGAGAGATCATTTAAAAACGCATCACGTTCTCCCACACATCACACTTGGCCAGCCAAGTAACGCCACTAGATGGCAACATCAGCCAGGATACAAAATGAGAGCTAGCGTTACAAGTCTTTAGTGTTAAATGCTTTGCCCATGTGACTACTAAAGTTACGAAAGTTTATTTCACTGCCACTTTATAAGCACAGCAATACCTAAAAACCAACCCATCCCATATAACTCAACTCAATAGACCACCACTAACATTCTACACATTTGAAACACCATGCAGTGTATGGGCACGGATACAGCTAAACTGTGTTGAAACAAAATGACTTCTGACAATTATAATTATGGGCCAAACGTGTATAAAAGTAACAGCGCACAGACTTCAGAATATATAATTTAAATACTATGCAAAAGAAACGGGGTGAAACAGTGGAATTACATATATTTGGCCCCAGGACCTGTTTGTGTGTCCACCAATCCACTAAAACCACAAGAAAATAAGCTGTCACTCTCCCTCATTCTGTTCCAAACCCACATGACTCTTCGACAGAACACAAACGGTGCATTTTTGTTCAAAGAATATATAGAAAGAATCATAAGCGAACAATGACTGTCAAGATCGAAATCGCCACAAACAGAAGCAATCATAAAGCATGTCTATACATTTTGTATTACTGTATATCTTTTGAAGACTTCTAAAGCAAAACATTACCTCTGTGTGAGGAACAGACCGAAATCCTAGTCGTTTACTTAAAATCATGACATCAGTTCACCTCTTCTCGGCACGGTTTGTCACAGAAGTGAAGTTTTATAAACCCCTTTATTTTAACCCCTTTACTTTTATTGTATGAAAAACACAGCCCGGAATATTATTCTTCAAAGCACTTTCTTTAGTGTTCTGAGATCAGCTTTCCCTAACAAAACATTACTTTAACTTTTGCATAAGACGCAGTAAAGATGGTCTGAGAACAGCATGTTACCATCTCTGTAAAGGGACGTGCCCCTCACGAATACAATGCACCTGTATCTCAAATGGCATTCCAGCACAGAAGAGGCTATACGAGTGGAGAGAGGGAATGTTCTTCAGGTAGGTTATTTCAATATGAAATAAACATTCCAATGAGCCTTTATCACTACATTGGCGGTTTGTAGGTGCACTACAGTATACGGTCGACCGTCATTAGATTCTGCCACTTAAAGACTACAGTCAGAACACTCGGTCCACTGTACAGCACATGGTAATAGCCACTAGACCTAGTTAAGCTAATATGCTGTGTATAATACAGTATGTGTGATTAAATTTACATGTTAATATCCATTTCCTTGTGTCAACCAGTTTATCCAAACCAAAGGCATTATAGTGTCTTTAAATAGGAGTTTAAATATACCCCTTGTACTACAGTTTACTGTCACTATGTAAATGAATGCACGACGCTGAATGAGGACATTTCAAATGTTCCAGAATGTGATCGAAGACTGAAGGAATCCAGAGCTGCTCTGAGCTGTGTGTTTGATGAACTGGAGTCAGTGTAGTGTCAATGCATGGAGTTCACCACAAATCCCTGTCTCATTCGGATGATCTGTAACAAGGCAGCTTGGACGTCTTCATCCATGTGACCCTGAAAGTAAACAAGTGACCAGTGTTGAGCCGGGATAACACACTTTCAGAACTCATAATAATATACAGGCCTGTAAATGAAATATATGACTATAATCAAAGATTACAGAACTGCGGCGTCTTGTTACTTCTGTTACTATGAATAGGGGAAAGCTTAAGGAAACGATTAAAGCTCCGCCTTCCAGTAGAAACAGCCAATCGCTTAACGCTAACATTCTCTGGGGAGGGGCTCTGTAGAGAGCATAGCAAGGTACTTGACAGCCTTCGCACAAGTAACTGAAGCAGTCTGGAAAACGTTTTTTGCTATCTGTAACTTTTGCCTCTATACCGCCATCCCTGTTTGAAACATAAAATTGCAGGTCACTTTACATACTTTTAAGTGTGCTGAAGTCAAAGACAGTCGACTGGGAAATCTGATGCGACAGCTCAAATTATTACCTTACAATGAAGGGTACGGAGACCGTTCTGAACACTTATGTACTAGCTCATTAACTCATTAACTAGCTCACTAAAAGGTACAGATTGCAGCTCTAAGAAACAGAATTTATGGTACAGTTGATGTCATGTTTAACAGTTGGTCAAACATATTGTCTTATTGTGACCTTAGTCAGTAATTTAAGTAATAGCTGTCTTTCCACCATTCAAACAGATAAAACTTGGTCTTTAAGACCAAAACAGCTGCCCAGAGGGGTTCTGAAGACAGCCAGGAGCTAGAACTACAATAGCACCACTGACCTCTGCATGTCACATATGGTATAACCCATCTGTCAGGTCTTAAATGGCTTGGATGTAAGAGCTAAACGGAAGGAACCGACACAGTAGAAAATACACTCGTGTAACAGACTCAATTACCTGTGCTGCACTGAGAAGATGGGTTCGATAAATTGAAACCACTTCTCTGTGTTGCCTCTCAGCATCCTGTTTAGAAGAAAACACAAGACATTATAGAATATGTCTGATATAAGGTCTGAAAAGAATAGATGGTCATTAAGGGTTTGTACACAATACACCCTCAAACATACTAAATGTTTTTGAAGTCCTGGGCAAAGGGTTCGGCTCTCAATCCAATCTCAACTTAATGAGTTTTTTGCAGACTATTTGCGTGCATGCTCTCATAATATTGTTTACAGTGTTATAACTGATTTACTTTTCATTTTTTATTACGGCTACGTTTATTAGATTATAGCAATAAAAGGGAAATTTATTCAATTCAGCATAAACTCTTGAATGACCCTCCAATAAAGTGCTTTTCCATTAAATCCTGTTAATTTCATTCCTGTTAATCCTGTCTATTCTTATTAATAAACAAGAAAGTCCATAATCTGTTTTGTACACATGAAACGCAGCGAGTCAGAGTATTTTCCTTTAGCATTTGTAGGCAATCAGAAACTGGTACGTGCATGACTGCAGAGCTACTCACAGCCAGCTGCTGCTGGAGGCTCTTGATCTGGGATTGGAGTGTGTCAATGTGTTGGGTCTGTCTTTTGCTGGGCGTGTTGCCAGCATAAGCCAGCTGGGATAAGCCATTCAGTGCCTGTTTCAGCCTTTCAACATCTGCCAGCAGCTCTGTGATCTGAAACCAAAAACAACGTGCTTATAATCGGACAAAACATCAGGCACTTATCAAAAACGCTCTTTGAAACCACATTAACATGAACGTACCCTTTTGTCTTTGAGCTCGGCCTCCTCCGTGGATATCTGAATCTTCTTCTGTAGTTTTTCAATGGTGCTGAGGGATTCGTTGTATCTCTCCTTCAGTTCCCTGATCTCCTTCTCAATGGAGGCACTTTTTACCTGTAGAGCCTCAGTTTCCGTTCTCGCTCCCTTTTCCCCCTCCCTAGCCTGAGCAGCTTCCCTGTACAGATCCTCATACTGCTCATCCAGCCCTGACAGCCGGTTTCCAAGTTCTTGAACCTCCTGTTCCAGCCTTTGCTTTTCAGCTCTGAGCTCCGTGACCTGTTCTTCACGACTCCGGAGATCATCCAGAGCATGAGTGGCTCTGAGAAGCTCAGTCTGCAGAGTGGCTACATCTTCGGCCCTCTGCGCACTGGTTTCTTCCTCTTCCCGCAGAGCCAAGCGAAGCTCATGGACCTTGTGCTCCAGACCCTCCATGGCATGGTTATACTGGCTCTTTAGGCTGTCATCACAACTGTGACTCAGGAGCCGATTCTCCAACTCTTGAACATGCTGGACCTCCAGCCTATGAGCTTCACGCAGTTGCTTGCACTCCTGTTGTGCCTCCTGCAGGCTCCGACTCAAAGAGCTCTGCATAGCCTCAAACTGTTCCAGATGGATATACTCACCGTTCAGTCTTTTCTGGAGGCTCTGGATCTCAGTGTCGCACACAGCGTTCTGTTTCTCCAGCTCGGCTCGCTGGATAGTAGCCTCTTTATATTGCTGCTCCAATTCCACCAACTTGAGACACAGTTCCTCCACCTGCCCCTTGTATCGATTTTCTACTTCCTTGTGCTTTTCATTGGACACAAGTGCAGCTTCCTGCTGCAGATACGCCAGCTCATCTTTCAATTTCTCATTCTCTTCCCTCTGGGACTCCCCTTTGCTTTTTTCATTGTCATATAATTCTTGCATTTTGGCAAGTTTAGCAGTCAAGTCCTTCAAAGTAGTATTGAAGCTCATCTCTTTTTCCTCCATAGCAGTCAATGGCACATACTTGGACTGAAAAGCTTCTTGAATCGTATCCAACTCCTTCTTCTGTGCTTCAATTTCTTCGTGGAGCTTTGATGCACTCTCTTGGGCAGACTGGTACTTTGTGTGGGCATCTTCAGCTCTTCTCTCTGCTTCTGATAAAGCGTTGCTCATTGTGCTTTTGAACACCTCATGTTCCACAAGGCTGATATAGTCTTTTTCCATCTTTGCTTGCAAATTCCCAAACCCCTCTTTCAACATTCCATTTTCCTCTTTCACCTTGTGCAACTCCTCGTCTCGGACTCTACAATCTTCCCCCAACTTTGCAATGGCAGTCTTTGCCTTCTCCAAAGAATCACCCAACTCTGTCTGCACTCTCTTATACTGACTCTTTGTGACAAACTCCACGTCCAAACTCTCCTTCAGTGATGCATTTTCAGCTGCCACCATCTCAAATTCATTCACTTTCTCCTGGTATTGATCACAAATGCTCTTGAGGTCACTCTCCAGTCCTGTGTTTCGGGCCAAAAGTGCAGCTATCTCACTCTCATACTGTTCACGGGGCATGTGCGTGCTCCTCAGGTGGGAAATGTTCTCACAGAGAGAAGATTTCTCCCCCTCCAACTTCTGCAGTTGCTCCTCAGCTTGTTTGTTCTTCTCACGGTCTTCTGTCAACCTGACCCTCAACTCCTCCACAGCAAGTTCCATGGACCTCTTCACCTCCTCATGGTTTTCTAAGGTGACATACTTGGTCTTCAGACTGTCGCTGAGAACCTGCAGTTCTTCTCTGAGCAGCTCTCTTTCATCCTCACTTTTCTCCAACTCACAGATTAATGACTGACACTTCGCAGTGACATCAGCAAGTTTGTTCTTCAAGGCTGAGCTTTGCTCCTCCAGAGAAGCACGGACTCGCTCGTGCTCTTCCAGGGGGACGTAGTTCCGATTGTCCACTGTGCGGTGGAGCTCTGCCACTTCCTCCAGCACACGGTCATAATCTTCCCTTAGCTCTGCCAACTGCTGCTCCTTCTTATCCACCGCATTGGTGAGGAGGTTCTTCATGTTGTCAAACTTTTCTCCTGGAACCATCGAAGTCAGCTTGACCTCTGTGGTTTTCGCTTGACTCTCCATGTTTAAGACTGTCTTTTCGATGTGCTTGCGCTCCTCTTGCATTGCACTCAGCTCGGCAGTCAGCTTCTCCACCTTCAAAGCCAGCTGTCCTTCACTTTTTTTATACTCCTCCAAAGCGTTCTCGCTCTGCTTCAGATGGTTCTTGACCCGTCCTACCTCAGAAGCAGCTCCCTCATACTTTGCCCTGACCTCATTCAGCTGTGCTTTGAGGTCATCAACATCTTGGTTATTAAAATGTTCCTTGACTGCCACCACATGAGCCTGAAGCTGCTTCACCTTCCCCTCGGAGTCTAACATCCTTTTCTGCACATCGCTCATTGCATCCTCCAGTTCACGTACTTGCTGGTCTGACTCACGCTTGATGGTCTCGCACCTTCTTGTCAGTTCCTCACACTCCTTTGACTTGGATGCTAGAGCCGTCTGGAGGCGGCCCACCTCCTCTTGCCGTTTACGAACACTTCCGAGCTCCTGATGAAGTGCCTCAGAGTCCTCAGCTACAGGTCGAGACGGCTCCAAGGGCTGAGCTACAGATCGAGATTGTACCGTCTGCAAGACCTGAATTCAAACACAAACATAATAATTCAATTGACAAGATATCCAATGTGTGTTTTGAGATCCACTCAGGTAAATCAGATATTGAACATTTGCTCTCTTACCGCTTAAACAGCCATATTATTTTACTGCTAACTATTACAACAAGAATTAAGGGAAAAGAAATCAGTCTATAAAGGCAACGGTTTGCCGAGGGGTAAAAAAACTGACAGAATAGGGGTTATACCCCTAGTCTAGGGGTCATATTAGGGGTATAACAAGAAAACAGAAATCTGATCCTACTTTTGTATGTGTATGTTTTAAGCCCCTTAAGTGCACAGTGACCTCTCACAAAGGTGAGAGAGAAGTCATCTCTGAAGCTAATATGACAACAAAATTGCATTCACCACACTTGCCCAAAAGCTAATCCCACATATAGTATGTCCCCTAAGAGACTGATGCTAATAAATCATAAACCCCTTTGATACTGTAAGCTATGGAGTTTCTGGACTGAAATGAGAGAGCAACTAAGATTAACACCGCAGACGCAGCCTGCCGAGTGTGTTAGTGAGTGAACGTCAGTGAAAATCTGAGGTAACGATGCACAGACATATCTGCCCAGGTTTGGTAGTGTAAGCTTGGCAAAACTTTACAATAGGTTCTTCAACAGGTTTTTACATTTGGCTTTAGTATGTGCCTTTATGCAGACACTGTGTATACAAGTCGGTTAAAAGAGATTTTAATTTACACATTTTAATTTATTTTAATGTTTACTCCAGTGCAGTGACCCACAGATATCCATCCGTACACTGTTTATGCAACCGTTTTTAGAAATTATGCTGCATGATAAACAACAGCATGCCACAGAATAACTTTCTAACTGTTTAACAGAGAACCTTGTGACCCCACAACTGTTTGTTGCTTTCAAATGGCCTGTATTCTATTCACGTAGACTAAAAAAACAACAAATCATAGTTTTCATATTTAAGCAGATTAAGGCAACTTCACCTGAGTAGAGTCCAGACTGTGTGACTGTCGAACAAGTACATTTTCTTTCCCTACAGACAAAATAAGAACCCAATATAAAACCTGCACACATATATAAATGTTTATGGATATAGTAATGAAACGTAATACTTCTTATACGAAGGAATTTATATTATGAATGTAAATGTAAGATGCAGATTATAAACGTAGATGCAGATTATTAACAGATGCAGTTTAAAGATTCAAATGAATCAAAAACAAAACAACATCACCTTTGACTGTGGACCGGCCAGGGTAATCCTCCTGTGAAATAAACATGCAGATTTATTCATTATTTCATTAGAAACATTGATGATAAGCAGCTGGATGCGGAGCTAATAAGCATCAGTGTTTAATGAGCAAGATAACTAACCAGGTGACTCTTCTGCTGGACCCTCACACTCCCCCCGGCTCTCACTCCCTCCTCCTTGTCCTTGGCAGTCAGCAGAAGCTTCAGCTGGTCCCTCTGGGGCAGAAAACAAGGTTGTAGATGCAAATGAAACAACTTTTAGTCTAATGTTAATGAAGAAATAACCCTGCATTTGTGCTATGATAGCAATGTGAAGGAAAAGGTCATTGCAACAACAGACAAAATGAGAGCACAGATGTCTCTTTTAGGACAAAACATGAATTACTTCTTTGTGAATGTCCTCCACTGTTGACTTTTCCTGAGGAAAACACAGAGAGAGACACGGGTGGGTTTATTTGTAAGCTTGCGACACACAATTATTTATAGTTTTATACACAAACCGGACAAATCTGAAACCTCTTTTTGGGAATGTCTTTGTTAGTAAAAACACTATAAAAATGGTTTACTATTTTTTTAAATTTAGAAACTAACATAGAAACTTTCTACATTTTTATGTTAAGTTTCTATGTTAGGGTTCTATGTTGTATGGTTATGGGTGAGAGAGTGTGTGTGCACACCTGGCTTAGCTGTCGCTGAAGTATGCTAACTTTATCGAGCAGTGTTCTCTGCTCCTGGTGGAACTTCTTTAGAGTCTCCTGCTGACTCTCATTCTGTTTCTCCAGGTCCTTGAAAACACACACACTGATTAAATGTGCACACACAACATTTGTAGCAAGGCTAATTTATAATGAATAGGTCGTAAACATTTGCTCTGCATCAAAGAATCAAAATTGTGTTTTCAAAGCATCATATTGGTCTTAATAACGTATGGTTTCAGCTATGATAAATGCTAAGTCACACCTTAAAAAGTGTACGGACCAATCCTACCTTGGCAACTGTTGCCATCTGACAAACTAATGTATTCATGTAACGTATGTTTATTGAAATTCTCGGTTTAAGTTTAGTTCGTAGACTTTTCATTTGTCACATCTTGGCATGTGTATAATATCCAGCAGATGAAGATCATTACTAGCTCAACGAGAGAGACAAAATTGGGCTTGAAACACTTATTTTTTTGACTGGACAACCTATAATGGCTATTGAGTGAAGAACTGACCTGTATGATCTTTTCACGGTTTGTAGTTTCAGAGACCATCTCCACAGCCGACAACTGCAGACACACAGATGGAAAAACAAATTAATAACATGCTAAAATTATTTCCCCACCATTTTGTAACTCTTTGTAAAACCAGCAAGCTGATACTATAATGTTTATAGAAATAACACAATGCATGCTATTTATATATATTTCAGAACTGCTGAATTTCAAAAACAAGCTGTTTAAGGACAAAGTGACTCTGCAGGTCACTGCTGTCAACTTCTCTAAAACAATGGGCCTTATTTATAAAGCACAATTTGCATTTGACCTTGCAGGTCCTTTATTCAACACCGGGTGGCAGTAGCGTGTAAACATTACAACGCTGCAGCAGTTCACGTAGCGCAGTCATGTGACCGACACCAAGGGCAGACTTGAGACGTGATAAGGAATTAAATTACACTGAAATAACAATTTCTCTCTCAATTAATATGCCAGGAGCACAGCTTCTGGGATGAGAAACACAATGACACTGCCCTCTCTGCTCACCAAAAAATTAGAATACTGCCGGTTTGTATAATTCAAATGGAAACCATCCCATTTGTATGATTTCAGCCTAACCACTCCTGACAGCTTCAGTGACTTCACAATGAGAATCAAAGGCAGATATTCTCTGTGCTGTGCGTGTGAGGCCACATCGGTCTCTTTGAGTCCGTAAAAAAAATTCAGACATTAGGACCATCAGAAGGAATAAGAAACCAGTATCACCAGTAAAGTGTGACAAACTTTCACGAAAGTGTTGATGATGAAACAAACCAGATGCCGCTTTGTGTTACCTGTCTCTTCCTCTGTTCCTTCTTGGCAGCCTCTTTTGCTGTGAATTCAAATAAGTTTAATCAGTAATGAACGAACAAACAAACAAACATGTAGGTGGAATGAGTGTAAAGTATGGAGGAGGTTCTGAGAGGTTTCTTCTGGAGCAGTAATTAAAATGAGCAGCTCTATTTTCACTCTGAAGCAGGAAGGCGCCGATTTACACTCGTGCTAATGAGTGTGAATCATAAAGACTTTGATCTCTGCATGATTTGATAAAGAAATCGTATTAAAGGCTGAATGATGGGAGTGACAAAACTCATCGCATTAAACAAACCGATGTTGTCACGCTCCTATAATGCAACAACGAGAGTATTTAAGTGCCTTATAACGACGCCTTATAGCTCATAGTAGTGATGTCAGCACAGCGATAGCAACGCCAAGGTTATGGGTTCGAATCCCAGGGAATGTATGTCCTGATAAAGGGTAAATCTTAAATGCAATGTTAGTCGATTTGGATTAAAGTGTTGGTGAAATAGAAATGTCAACTACAAACTATCTGAGAAACAAGGTATAAATGTATGTGTGTAGTACTCATATTCACACACCTGTCACATTGACCAACAACATTTCAGTTTTTTGTTAATTCTGTTGATTGGACACTGGGTATGATTGCTAAACCTCTGTAGCTATTGATGGGCTTCCACTGATTGGTCAATGCTGTGAAGAGCATGATGGCTCCTGGCTCCTACCTTTTGTGGCATTGTCCAGGTAACTCTTGACAAGAGACACAAGCTCCTGGTTTTTACTGAGTCGTGCATAATAATAGCTGTCATGGCCGAAACTGTCCACAGCCGTGACATCAGCTGCATTTTTTAACAAAACCTCCACAGCATCCTTACAAGCATACTCGCACCCCAGAATTAATGCTGTCCTGTGAACACATGATGGCCAGAATTTGTCATTGCATTTTGTGTTGAGACTATACTATTGAGTTAATTATAAATATGGGGGGGGGGGCACAGAAGGACAAGGAAAAGAGCAAATGAGTGAGGAATATCATCCAATTAGTGAGGAATATGAATGTGATATTCACTTATTCTGTTTGTCTCTGACTGTAATGTCACTTCCTCTGTCTAACAGCAGCTGACAGATGTGTGGATGACACATTTGGGTGGCAAGCACCAAGGGTGTTCGCCCGTCCTACAAAAGACAAACACACACAAAATCACTGCACGTTTACCCACCCACACACACACACACACACGATTTTAACTGAGGGCAGCTTTAACACATTTGAAAATAAAATATTCTCCCTTTCAGGTAAATCCAAATACAGAAAAGACAGGAAATGCTTAAAAATATAAGACGACATTAACTCACAAAGTCACTGGCGTTAACTGACGCCCCACTATCACAGAGCAGCTTCACACTGGAGGAGCAGCCGGCCATAACTGAAGAGACAAACAGCAATCAAATTTATAAACATCCCCCAGGTAACTGAATTACATCATAAATATCATGAATCTCGTAAAAAATAAAAACACACCCCTTTATTGGGCAAAAGCTTTATATCTTGCATAAGACTTCCTGAGGCACGGAAAACAATTCCCTCGACTACATGATTAGGCCTGCATCTGCCTCACAGAATTACATTCAAGCCTTTAAATGTCATATATTCTGCTTCATTACACACTGGAGGAGGAAGTTCTAACAGAAGAGGAGGTGGTTAGGCAAGGAGAACACAAGGGTGAAGAAGAACAGAGTAGGAAGGCAGAGAGTTGACTAGTGTGTACTGCAGCAGAAACTCCATATAAAAGCTTTGGTTTACCTGCATCATGCAGAGCTGTTCTCCCCTGCAGGTCCACATTCCCCACTGGGCAGTTGTGCTGAAACACAAAACACCATCACACATACATGGACATGTACTGGCACTTCTTGGCCAATAAGCTTTGAAAGGTCAGAGGATGCGTGTCTAACAGCTCTGGACTGGTCTGTCATCAGGGATAATGGCTTGAACAGGACAACGAAGAGCAGACCGGAAGGACAGAGGTATGTTAGGTTTAAAACAATTTCAGAGGATTCTGACTACAGTTTGACAAGTAAAACCAGGTCAAACGATGGAGCATGTTGCTATGATACTGGCTCTGTTGTCTTCGATCTCACAGTCTCCTGTGCTCCTATTCCTAAAATCTCATTTGGCCTCTTCGTCTCTCTCTGTCCTACTTTCTGGACCATCTTTTTCTCTCTCCAAATAACTCCCTTTGACACCTTAGTCACTATAAAAAACACTTTTTGCTCTAGCAACAGCCTCCAAAACTGGTTAAAACAAACAGAACAGAAAATGAAGACTTCAATGTCTGTTTCCTATAACACAATACGGTAGTTCAGAATAGAACTAGTTTTGTCTACTAAGCTTTTCTTATTGTGCACAAACAAATTAGCGCAAATTAGCACAAACAAGTGAGGGTGACAATGACACTTTCCTTAAAGCAGTCAACACAAGCAATCAGAATCATTTCCGCATTACCAACACAAAAACATGACTTAACCTCTGGAAAAACATGTTTGTGAATTAACAGATTAAACATTGAATCAAACAGCTTATCAGAAAACAAGCTTTGCCTCACTTTACTAAAAAAACCTTCTTAGAATCAGGATGTCAAGTTCAATAACATGCAATTAAGTTCAGTTTATTCATTTATTGTATTTAGTCAGTTTATATGCTACTGGACTATTTCATTAACTGATGCGGTGCTTGTATCAGCTGACCAATAGCATGACCCTAAAAAACAACCACCCTCAGCTGTAAAAAACACGAGTTATTTCTTGGTTCACATTAATGCAACGAGAGGATACAGAACAACAATATGATGGCTTTCATAGAAAAAGCGCATGAACGGCACAAAAACAAACTTCTTTTAGTCATTTCTAACTCGCTTTTACAGCTGTGCGGAATGTTTATAGTGTGTTTACCTGGAGTAGTTTCTGCACACACAGCGACTGGCCATTTCTCGCTGCCAGGTGCAGGGCATTTTTCCCTACAGGAGCAACACAGATCAATGAGAGTCGTTAGGGGAAATAAAGAGCTTTAGCACAGTTGCCATGCGGACCAATCTGGATGTTATTCTGAGAATGTGACTGCAAGACTGAGAGCTTTAACATGCCATGGACTACAATTCATAGTAAAATCAGTTCTCGCTAGAATGTC
>JAZGTJ010010241.1:0-14429 GCA_036877575.1 Botia almorhae | reverse complement strand
GGAACTCACCAAGCTGGGTGCGCCTCTGAAGGATCTGATGGACCCAGAAACGACGCCGAACAACTTTAAGACGTTTTTCAGCCTTCCACAATAAATAAAGCGCTGCTACTCTCTCAACAAAATCCATGTCAGTCATTTCGCAACGAACAGACTGGCGGCCAGGCGGCAGAAGCCCCTCCCATGACGCAAATTCGCATCTGTTGTGAAGTGATTTGCACGCGCGAATGGCGCGAGTAAACTCAAATGTTCAAGTGTTCAACTACGCGCGAATAGCGCGTTTTATTCGCGCAAGTCACGTCCGGTGTGAACGTACCTTGAGTGACAGATGATTTGCCGAATCAACAGTGCAAAACACAGAGTTTAGAAATCTTTATTTCGAGAAGTGTACAAAAATTGTCGGTTCATTTTAAAACTGTGGCGGGACAAATTTGACTGTGGCGGGCCGAATGGGAAACACTGAGATAACCATTCGGTTTTGGAGAGTCATCCTACTGGTAGCGTCTAATCGTCTTCCCTTGTAAAGCCTTATTAGTATAATTCTTTTTTTATTGTAGCGACTCTACCTGTGTGACTCCACAGAGCAAAGACACCGTCAAGACACTTAAGTATCTCTGATTTATTTATCTAAATCCCCATTTCCCTCTCTTCAATGTTCTACTTACAATATAAGCTTTGAGTATATTTCCGTCCTCCCCTTTTTACCTATGTCCCATACATTGTCTCTCTCTTCCACCTCTATCTCTCTCTGCAGGTCTTTTGAATTGCCAGTCTGCAGTGAACAAAGCAGACTTCATTACAGCCTTTGCCTACTATTCCGCTATGAACATATTAGGTCTTACTGAGACCTGGATCTGTCCCGAGGACCCTTCTGCCCTCTCCTCCAACTATTTCTCTCACACTCCTCACCAAACAGGCAGAGGTGGTGGTACAGGTTTTCTTATATCACACAACTGGAAATATACTACTCTACCATCACTATCCTTTAATCATTTTTTTGAATATCATGCTGTTACAATTACTTTTACTTCTCAAATTCATGCTGTTGTAGTTTACAGACCCCCATGTCCCCTACATGACTTCCTGGAAGAGCTGAACATGCTTCTCTCCTCCTTCCCTGAGGCCCAGGCCACTCATAGTGTCTGGGGACTTTGACATCCACCTAAAGAAACTCCATGCAACGGTCTTCCTAGAGCTACTCGCTTCGTTTGACCTTTTTCCCCACAAGTCTTCAGGAACTCATAAATCTGGCAACCAACTCAACCTCATCTTTACACACAACTGCATCACAGATAAGATTACCTTTTTCAGATAAGATTAAGACATTTTTTCATTTCATTTAATATCCATCTC
Source organism: Botia almorhae (assembly GCA_036877575.1). Lineage (NCBI taxonomy): Eukaryota > Metazoa > Chordata > Actinopteri > Cypriniformes > Botiidae > Botia > Botia almorhae. The sequence continues at coordinate 13,079 of JAZGTJ010010241.1, read as the reverse complement.
CCCACATGCAACACACCTACACTTCCGTTAGTATCTAGACAACCTCTGTCTTTTCTCCTCCAGAAAAGCTTGCTCCACCCTTTCCAATCCCTGGCTGTCTGAAGTCCTGCATGAACACTGGTCAAAACTCAGAGTGGCTGAGAGAAAATGGTGAAAATCCAGAGAGACTGCTGACCTCTGTAAGTATCTCCTCCTCCTCCACTGATCTCCACTCTGCTAAAACTGCATATTACACAACCAATACATCTGATGATCGCAAGCTCCTCAGAACCTTCAACTTCCTCCTGTGTCCTCCTCCAGCCTTACCCTCATAATCAGCTGAACGCCAGGAATGCCAGCGCCAGGAGAAGCGCCAGTGGCAAACTATCCTTTTGGATAGTACTTTTTGGATAACTTGAAACTGTATAGCAACCTACATTACCCATAATCCCACATACCTGGCTTAATGTGTTTACACCTGTTTCCCATCATCCCTCAGTTACTGACTATTTAAACTCTGTCGGCGTGTGCACAATGTAAGGCTCGGCATCTCTCCAGAATCTGTGAATTAGTCGTTATTTACCTGGTCATAGTCAGTCTGTTCATGCAGAATACCCTTAGTCTAACTTCATACAGTAGACAAGAACTCTTAGGAATTGGATTACAACAAACAAACAGTGGCATTGTCGACTTTAGTTTCATTCCCGCTGAGATCTCCAAACCATCTGGGGCTACGAGCTAAGCTAAGGCTAACACCACATCAGCTTTCCTTACCCGACATTTTCCTTGCTAATGTGTGGTCTCTGGTGAATAAGATGGATGAACTTCGACTTCGTATTGCCAACAACAAAAGATTAATGAACTACAACATCTTCATATTCACGGAAACATGGCTGAGCAGCAGCGTTCCTGCAATCGAGCTAGCTGGACGCAGACAGTTTATCCTGAGGCTGCTTTCATTGTTGCGGGGATTTTAATCACTAACTTGAGAACCGTACTCCCAAAATGTTTTCAACATATTAAATGCCACACAAGAGGAAGCAAAACACTGGATCATGTCTATACAAATATAACTGAGTCATACAGAGTTTTAACCCTCCCCCACCTGGGGGAGTAGGGACAATCATCTCTCATTGTCCCTACTCCCTAAATATACTCCGCTTATTAAACGTGTGAGGCCCTCATTAACATCTATCAGAGGGTGGAGTGAAGAGACACTGAACTACAGGACCGATTTCATCATACAGAGTGGAGTAGGTTTGTGGAGCTACAAGCTGAGGATCGAAGAACATTTCAACAACTGGTGACCCCCGGCGTATGTGGCAGGGCATCCAAACCATCAGTGACTACAAGCTGATAGAGTTATGAAGTTCATTCCACCAACCAGGCAGAGTGAAAGTAAGAGTCCGGGAAAGTGATTTCTTCCCTCTTTGGGATGGAACCACAAGGCGATGATCATTAGCTGAACGCAAGTTTCTGGAGGGTACACCACCTGTGAACTATCAGCCCCTCTCACACTCCTGGACATGTGCTCAGGGCCTGTGCTGAACAGTTGTCTGAGGTCATGATAGACATTTTCAATCTGTCCCTGTCCCAAGCAACAGTGCCAACTTGCTTTAAATCCACCTCCATTGTGCCAGTGCCTAAACACTCCGAACCCATGTGCCTTAATGAGTATCGCACGGTAGCACTTACAAACAGAATCATGAAGTGCTTTGAGCAGTTAGCCCTAGCACATCTCAAGACAAGCCTACCACCCACACTGTACCCTTATCAGTTCGCCTACTGTAAGAATAGGAGCATTGAGGATGCTGTTTCTTTAACATTACACACCATACTGTCTCAGCTGGACAACAAGAACACCTACACAAAAATGCTGTTCATCGATTTCAGCTTGGCGTTCAAGACAGTCATCCCCTCCAAGCTGATCAGTAAACTTGCTGATCTTGGTATCAACACTCTTCTATGCAGCTGGATACTGGATTTTCTGACCAACAGGCCACAGAATGTTAAATCCAATAACATACTAAACACTCATACTGACACTGGAACACTGGTGTTCCACAAGGCTGTGTACTGAGTACTTTCCTGTTTTCACTGTACACACATGACTGCAGACCTATGCATGGTTCTAATACCATAATACAATCTGCAGACGACACAACAGTAATTGGCCTCATCAATGACAACGATGAGACATACTACAGGGAAGAGGTAAAGCACTTGGCCGAGTGGTGTGCTGACAATAACCTGCTCCTGAACACCAGTTAAACCAAGGAGCTCATCATGGACTTTAGAAGGAGAAGAGGTAACACACACTCCCCTGTCTTATATCAACGGGACAATGGTTGAACGTTTTAACAGCTTCAAGTTCCTGGGGTTCCAAGTCCCCAACACCTCCAGTCTGCTCAAAAAGGCCTCCCAACGTCTCTTCTTCCTGAGATTATTGAGGAAGAATCATCTTTCTACGGACACAATGAACAATTTCAAAGGGTGGTGAAAACCGTCAGACACATCATTGGGACCCCACTTCCTGCTGTCGAGTATGTTTACAAGAAGCGGTGTCTGCGTAAGGCTCACAGCATTGTGAAGGACTCCTCTCACCCTGCACATAAACCGTTTTCTCTCCTTCCCTCGGGAAAAAGGTTCAGATGCCTAAAAGTCAAGAACAGCAGGCTGAGGAACAGTTTATACCCCATAGCGGTTACCTTAGTGAACTCAACTTTACTAACTCCTTATGTGGACGGTAACTTCCCCCCACACACTGATAAACCGTAATAAACGCAGTAATGTAATTTATCTCTGTACATACTCGCTGTACATTCATCTGTATAGTCTGCATACAGATTGCATACTAATATATGTATATTCATATAGGTATATATATATATATGTGTGTGTTTATGTATACTCCCTGCATATCCATCCAGCTGTAAAGTTATATATTATATGTATAGCTATATGTAGTTACTATATATTTCTTATTCTGCACATTCATATATATAATAATGTAAATTTACATTATTTTCTGTACATCAATTTCTATATGTTATGCACAATATTCATCTCTGCTCACTTATATACTGTATATTCATAAATAGTAACAATAAATAATAACAGTATATATTTCTTAGGATGCAAGGTCCATTGTAGTTATCACATACTTAAAATGTACTTAATGTAAAGGACTAAGCATTAATACATAGGTCTTTTAAGATACCTACTAGGCAAACAGCCATATTAGGAGTTATGTCTTAATAGATGAATTGCTTATCACTGTCTCAAATATTCCACCCTGTTTTGTCTTCATTTATATCAGGTGTTTACAAAGAATAAACAAGCTTGAGCTAGAGTTGGATACAACACTGTGTCTGTCTCTTTCTTTTGCTTCCTGGATCCAGTATTCGAGTTTTCTTCTCTCACAACATCCACAGCCACAAGATTCAACTAACCTAGGAAAAAGGAAACCCAGATACAAGATTGTAATAATTCTTCCAGTAACCAAGAGGGTCAGGGGGCTGTGTCTGATTTTGCATCTACATTTAAATCTGTCTCAGGAGATACAGATTTAATATGTTGGGGCTCAAACAGATTATGTGCCAAATTCAGCCTGAGGACTGGTTTGTCATGATAGATGATAGAAAATATTGCCAGAACTTAGAAAGTTTTTTAGGTTTGTTTTTGGCAAAGTTGACCAATATTGAGTGCTTCCTCCTTTCAGCCTAGTGCTATCTTCATGCACCTGCATTTTAAATTACACAGTCGACGGGCAAGTCATGGCCAGCTCTCAAGAATTAGCTGCACAGCATCAAGATGTCATGTTAGCTCATATAAGGTGGTTAAGCCTGAGACTTATCCCCAAGAGGTGCATGCTTTCAACAGAACAGATAAGTACTTTTCTAGGAGTAATTTGGGACTCCACTATGATGCGTGCACAATTGCCTCCTGCATGTGTGGAGTCAATGCTTGCCACTGTGAGCAGCATTCAGCTAGGTCAGCATCTAACAGTTCTCATTGCAGCAGCAGTCAACGTGATTCATTTGGGTCTACTGCATATGAGACTATTTTTAGTTCTGAAAACGCTTTTTAATCACAAAAAACACCCACTAAGGGTGGCAAGGGCCACACGGCAAGGGCGAGGATCAGATCCAGGTTACTAACCAACCTTGCCCCACTCCAGGGGTGCAATGCTGTCACAGGATATTTACGATGGACACCACTTTCATGGGATGGGGTGCATTTCTTAATGAAGTATCTTCTTTCGAAAAAATCTTTTTAGGATCAGAGGTCACCCTAGGCTGAAAATTTGGAAAACTGTGGGTCTGGCCCCTGAGAGGAGCCTGCTCTTAGGGCTTAATGAGGTCGTGGAGACCATTTTGAGTTGCAGAGTTCCTTCTACCAAGAAACTGTATGCCGTATTCAAAAGCCATGGGGATAGACTGGGCAGAATTCTCTACGCTACCAGAAAATCTGAGAAGGGTATCATCCTCAGATCCAGTATCTGGAATCAACTTGCCCCCCAAAACATGGGGAGCCCCATGATGAAGGGAATAATTACTTGCAGCAGCAGTAAACGCACAAGCAGAATATGACTTTTTTTCATGACTTTGACATATCAGTTTGCATGTCGGGGAAGAATGGAAGGTTACAGTGGGGAGGCTGTTCCTATATGAATGATAAGGCTTTGTCTCCCAATTTGGATCTAATAATATGCTCCCATTCATCTGGCCACTTGAGGCTCAGTTTCTCAACAGCACGAGAAATCACCTCAATCAGCTCCACAAATGCAGCTGAAAGAAGAGGCTGATCCGCCTTAGCACCTGCCTGACTGACAGTCATCAGATCCTCATCTGACCCTGACAGAATGAGTTCATCATCTTGCTCAAAGGAAACCACAGAGCTGACTTTTGAAGCCGTTGTGTGCTCATCCGATTTGGTAGAGACATAATGTAGCATGGGCAAGGTGGCACACACTTAAAGTTAAAGATTAAAGTATGAAGCTATTGGAAACTCAGCAGATCAACAGCCTGAACAAACCATCAGTTTCTCAATTTAAACACACCTCTGTGAAGCGGCTAATAATAGTTAATGCATCAATGTCATCTCAGAAGTTAACTCTTTTTGTCTTCCAACATGCTGTTTTGCATATGGAATTTGATCAGATGTCAAGTTGGAAGTTCAAGAGTTTTATGGCTCAGTGCTTGGGCCTTTACTTTTCACCCTTTACATGCTACCTCTAGGAGCAATTATTAAGACTGTACATCTCTTTGAAGCCAAACAAGAAAAATAAATGCATTGTCAATATCAAAACTTGGATGACTAGCAACTTTCTACTACTAAATTCAGACAAAACAGAAATTTAAATTTCAACTCCCCAAGGTTCTGTCGTCGGCTGGATCCAGACGTAACCAAAGACCAGATAGTGGAAAGATGGGATGGGACAACCTTGATAGATGACTGGGTATATGATGGACTTTCTTATTAAATTTCCTATTAACATACTTGCCTAACTCCATCCTAGTTAAATTCTATATTTTTGCTTGTTGTATTTTTTTAATAATTATAAATTATTGAAAAAATTATTAACTCTCTGTTTATATCCAAAAAAAATTACAAACTGCAGCTTTAACATGCCAGAGGAAAACTGGCCCTCCCGGTTAAGCCTAGTTTCTCCCAAGGTTTTTTCTCCATCTGTACTTCATTGGAGTTTTGGTTCCCTGCCACTGTCGCCCTGTTGGCTTGCTACAAGCCTTTGCACATAATGGCAGGTATTTTTACTGCAAGTCCATTTTTTCAAATGGTCCAAATGTGTTTTAGGTTCAGTCAACTCTTTATTCATAAACCAACTACAAACGTAGCATCCATAATTAGTTTAATTAATATACATCTTGCACATACTATTTGCAATAATACCATCTGTCAAACATGTTTGATAATTGTTCTGTTAATTATTTTTTATATCTCAGAATTATGTGTAAAGCTGCTTTGAAGCAATATAACATTGTTAAAAAATGCTATATAAATAAAATTGATTTTAACTGAATATGAACCAAAGTTATCAAAATGTAATGGACATTAATCTTCAGGAAATCAAAAATGCAACTCATAGATACCATACATAGTCAACCGAGATCACACGTACCTAAGTAACTAAAACATTCATTTAAATGTGTACAGATTAATATATGACTAAAACATGTAACATGGAAAAAATTGGATGCATATGTTTAAACATTTACAATATACATTCTCAAGTGAATATATACACACAAGTAAAAAGGGTTTCTTTGTTTGTCTCAAAGTAAATAAAGTGAGAGTGAATCTTTTTGCATTTATTTTAGGCTTATCAAGATGCTGTGCTATGGGTTGCTATGGTCACTGAAGGCCTAGTTCTACATCTGGGTGTTAATTGCACTTTACGGGTAGTTATACAGACACCTCAGACTGTCCCAGTTAGTTAGTTGGGTAATGGATATGTAGTCATATTAATGAAATAACTAGTTTATTGTGTGCCTGATCTTTCTTAGTCACCATGTTATGTTAGGCTCTAGAATATTTATTGTGTAGAAATGTGAGTGGGGAGTCTTTAAATAGTTTTGTGGGCAATGTGAGGGTCTTGAAGTGGTCCACTAAGCTAGTATGAATCTAAAGCCTCATGTCTAGATGTGAACTTTTAACCAAAACTGTCAGATTGTCAGATTGATTTGGTTCTCTAACAGTAAAAAGACTTAAATTCGGTCTGTTTCCACACAAAGCCACAGTCAATGATAACAGAATTATTATTTTTGGCTGAACTTGGACCGTAGATACACACATTAGTAACATCATGCCAGACAATCCCGGGTCAACATAGTACACAGAGCAGACCTTTTACTATTTACAGGCTGTACTGTACAATTACTTACACTACACACTACCACAGACTACACAAACACAGCACACCATATGAACTCTGGAGATGGGTTAAAGAGGTGGGTCTATAGTCTAGATTTAAAAAGACAAAGTCTGGGTTTGGGTGCCAAATACGAGAAGGATCAAAAACCAGCACTTGTTTTTGAAATTCTGGGTACTAACAGTTGGCCAGAACCTTCAGATTGCAGTGAACGTGAAGGACTATAATAGGAGAGGAGCTTGCTTAAGTATTGAGGAGCTAAACCATTCAGTGTATTCAATTTATACAGTGCTTGATAGGTAGCCAGTGTAGAGTTGACAAAACTGGGCTTATATGGTCATACTTGTTCGTTCTCGTGAGAACTCTGGCCACTGCATTTTGAACTATCTGGAGTGTTTGGATTAATCTTGCAGGGCAGCCACCAAGTAGGGCATTGCAATAATCAAGTCTTGATGTCATGAGTGCATGAAATAATTTTCAGTGTCTGGCTTCGAGAGCATGTGTCTAAGTTTTGATATATTTTTAAGCTGAAAAAGTTTTACAAACATTGGAAATATGGCTTTCAAAGATAAATTGTTATAAACAAATGACACCCAGCTTTTTGGCTAATGAAGCAGGCTTTATAGAACATCCATCCAGAATAAGGCAGTGTTCTATGTCGCTCCGTGTGGAGGGTTTTTGCCCAACAAGTAAAACTTCTGTTTTATCTAAATTTAATAGTAAAAAGTTACTAGTCATCCAAGTTTTGATATCGACTATGCATTCTGTTAGTTTAGTGAATTTATGAGTCTTGTTGGGCCTAGAAGAAATGTATATCTGAGTATTATCAGCATAACAATGGAAACTAACTCCATGTTTCTTAGTAATTGCTCCCAGAGGTAGCATGTATAAGGTGAAAAGTAGGATTCCAAGAACTGAGCCCTGTGGTACTCCATATTGGACTTGTGATCGGTAAGAGACCCTTTCCCCCACAGCAACAAACTGGAATCATTAGTTACTCTGATAAGAGCAGTCTCTGTACTATGGTATGGTCTGAATCCTGATTGGAAACTCTCATAGATGATATTTCTTCCAGGAAAGAGCATATCTGTAAAGACACCTTTTTCAATATTTTTGAGATAAAAGGTAAGTTTGAGATGGGTCGGTTACTCAAATCTCTTAAGGGACTATTAGGCTCCACACTAAATCTGTCTGTCTTTTATTCACCAAGGTCATGTAATCAGCTGGATCCAAACTCTGAGACCAGATGTTGGGGGAATGGATGAAATGACCGTGAGACAGATCATCAGGATTTGATAGACTTCTTTAGTAAACCTACCGTTATATACATGATAACTTTTAGCCTTATTTTGTTCCCTGCTTAGGCACAGCAGTGTGATGTTATGGCTGCAATTAGTAACATTATGCCTCACTGTTTTTTATTGGCATGAATTCTCGGTGCCCAACATATCAAATATATTTGGAACCATCGGTATAATTGAAACCATTAGTTTTTCACCAATAAATAACTATAAATCATTATCAACTCTGTTTGTATCCAAGACAGTTACAAATTGCAGCTTTAAACGTGCCAGAGGAGAGCTGGCCCTCCTGTTTGAGCCTGGCTTCTCCCAAAGTTTTTTCTCCATCTATACATCATTGGAGTTTTAGTTCCTTGCCACTGTCGCCCTGTTGGCTTGCTTGCTGGGAGACTGCTGGCGTCTAACTTAGCCTAGGGTTTTGTAAATGGTAAATGTCTAATATTATATGTATGTATGTATTCTATAGTAATTTGTTCTGTGTTTTATTATTATTCTTTGTTTCTTTATGTAAAGCTGCTTTGAAGCAATGCAACATTGTAAAAAGTGCTACATAAAATTTAATTGAAAAAATTGAATTGAACTACGTGTTTGATTGTTTCTCTCGACTTTTGCCTTTTGGATTACCGTTTTGCTTGTTTGTCAATTGCACTGTTTTCTGTGATTTTGACTACTTTGCCTGTGATTTGCCTGTGATCTGTTTCACAATTTGGATTGTTGAACTGTTTTACCATTAAACTTATGCAAATGGATTCTATCACGGCAGCATCCTCATTACATTACGAAACCCTCTGAAGCAGGGTTAGCACCACTTTTGCAGGGTTAACCTCACATCGTGGGGACAACTGTATGCAGTGTGAAGTGGGAATAATATGTTACAACTGGGTGTCTAGCAACAGACCAAAATTAAAAACTGAACAGCGTGAGCCTCATATTAAAGCAGTGTTGCCAAGTCTGCTGTTTTCCAATGGACTTTCAAACTATTGCCACAGGGTGTTTTATTTTCTGCAGGGTTATTTACTGCAGGTTGAAGGTTTGACATATTGCTTTAATTTTACCTAAAATGTTTTGAAATATTTTAAAAATAGATTTGAAATATTTTATTCAGGGCCTTTGCTATTGTAATTGGACTGAGAGGACCGACCGTTTTCTCAGTCATGCAGTTTAAAAGCATTTAAAGTAGCCGTATGCTGTATCCAATCATCATTGTTGATGCCACAAATATGAACATTAAACCAGGGTTTGGGAATGTACAGTGCGAAACGTCAGATCATGAGTTAACACGGGTAAGGGTTAACTCCTTTCCTGTGGTAAAGTATAAGCAGTGTAAAACGTAAAACAGATAACCCAGAGCTCTCCTTGTCTGGGGTTCAGAATTAACTTTTAAGTGTGAAAAGCCCTAAGGCGTGTTAAAAATATGTGCCTGAAAGATATACATTACATAATTTCCAGTGGCTGTTTTGGGGTGTATGGGTTTGCATTTTTAGTAGGTAATAGAAAACTCCAACTGGGACGCTCCCTGGATAAAAACTTGCTGTGTTAATGTAAGTTCCATTCTGTTGATTGAATGACATTCATACTCTGAGATGAATTGAGATGATGCTTCTAAGGACACAAGGGTCCTTCTTTTTAATAAGGCCTATGGGTATGTTGGCTATTTAGGAAGATTTTGTTGCTTATGTTGTCTTTTATCATATCAATATTTTCAAATAAAGTTTCAGCTTTGAAATAAAGATCTGATTGTGTGCTGAGAAACTGTATTAATATTTCATCTTAAAATTACATAAATACATTATCTTTTCATATACATCATATAAAAACAATAGAAGTCTATAGAATGTCCCCATTTAGATAGATAAGTAAACGTATTTGTGTGTGCTTCTGGTTTTCCCTACATTATTGGGACAAATGTCTTCACAAGTATAGTAATACCAGTACATTTTGATCTTATGTAGACATGCCCCCATGAGGAAACAAGTCTATAAATCATACAGAATTATCTTTTCTTCAGTGGATCATGTTAGGAATGACCCAGCAAAGGAGATTTTTTGAAACTTTCAAACCTCTTATTTTATCACAGAAATAAAACACTTGCAACAAAGGTACTAAGAAAGAAAAGATGATTGTAAAACTCTTAAGAGGGCATTGTAGACTTGGTTATCCATAGACAAAAAAATAAATGACATTGTAGTATTATCTCAATTATTTCTTCTAGAAAGCAATGATATTAAATGTAGAAAAATTTACAATTCCCATAATGCACTTACCTGGACTGATTACTTCCTGTTCACCTGCAACTCGTCAACACTCTCCATATAAACACAAATTTTCAGTTAACTTTAGCAAAGTCTTGATTTGCCCGGTGCATCATTACTGAGCATTTTTTCCGTCTATTGTTTGTTGGTTAATCGTGTATGATCTGGATTGTTTCTGGTTTTTGATTGTTTGCTGCCTGCCCTTGTATTTTGGATTGCCTTACTGTTATCCATTGTTTGCTGCCTGCCTCGACCCACGCCTGTCTCACGTTTACTCTCTTGCCTCATCTACGCTGTGATTGTTTACTGTTATTGAACCTGCCTGTCGACCTACTCAGTCTGATTCTTCGTTAAAGTTGCATTCAGGTTGCAATTACTCAATAGCAATTCAAATTGTGCTCTAATCTGGTATGACCCAGAAATGTTCAGTTTTTATGGCAACATTCCTAACACCAAACTGGATCTACTCATGGTTTTGTTGGTAAGCAAAATACAATCATTACAGCTAACAACACACCCTTAGTACAGTGGCTGTGATAACATGCACGTGAAACAACAATGGCCAGAGGTTGCTATCTAACTATCTATCTTTTTAACCTACTAACTATGTTCATGTAGCTCAATTGGTAGAGCAGCACAAAGGTTGTGGATTTGATTTCCAGGGAGCACATTTACATTCTATACCTTAAATGCACTTGAAGTCTCTTTGAATAAGTGTTTGCCAGATGCATAAATCTAAATATACCAATTGTTAAAGCTACTGCCATTTTAATTGGTTTTCCTGGCTAGTTTACTTGTCTGTCAGCCTTTTATAGCTTTTAGAAACATTTGTAGCTCTATTCTCCTGCCTTTTGTCAACAATTGACTAATTTGTGTCTGTTTTATTTCCCTTCTCTCTAAGAATGTTTTGCTCCATTTGAGGCAGAGATATGCAATTGAACATAAATGCAAACTTGAAAACCAAATTAGCAGGGAAAGGGAAAGGTTATACCATTTAAACAGCTTTTATTGTATTCTGACTATTGGGCTAAAAACATGTAGTTTGGATTGTGAAATGTATACTGTATTCTGAGGGTGTCAGGGTGAAACTTCAGGCGTGCAGGAGGCTTTCTACCATCTGGTGATCTTCTGTGGACTCTTATTAGATTAGATTAGATTAGATTAAACTTTATTGTCACTGCACATGTGGGTACAAGGCAACAAAATGCAGTTAGCATCTAACCAGAAGTGCATTTTTACAGTGCAAATAGTGTCTGTATAACAACAGATAAATATATTCTTTACAATATAAACTCTATATGTAAAAATACAAGAATAAAAATATATAAATAATATGGAAAATATGAATGTAAACAGAAAATGACAGTATACTGAGGTAGTTGAGTGTGCAAATATAGTGCAAATGAGCAGATGAATATAATGCCATGAGAAATAAATGTCCATATGTAAACTGTACACAGAAGAGTAATTATACAGAATGATTATATACACATACAGAATGATTATATACACTGATCTTAATGTGTTTAGTCAGTGTGTGTGTGTGTGTGACAAGTGTTCAGTCGGTGTGTGTGTTATCTGGTGGAGACAGAGTTCAGCAAGGACACAGCTGTGGGGAAAAAGCTGTTCCTAAACCTGCTTGTCTTGGTCCGGAGGCTCCTGTAACGCCTCCCAGATGGCAGGGGGGGAAAAGCGCCTATGGGCAGGGTGAGAGAGGTCCTTTATAATTTTGCGTGCTCTGCTGAGACAACGCTTTCTATAAATGTCCTCAGTCCTAGGAAGTGGAACTCCTACAATGCGGTGGGCAGTTTTCACCACCCTTTGCAGCGCTTTCTGGGCTGAAACAGTGCAGTTTCCGTACCAGACAGTGATACCGCCAGTCAGGATGCTCTCAATGGTGCATTGGTAGAAGTTCACCAGGATTTCGGAGGAGAGATGGTTCTTCCTCAGAGCCCGCAGAAAGCAGAGGCGCTGGTGAGCCTTCTTGACTAGGCTGTAGCTGTTGGCAGTCCAGGAGAGATCGTCGGAGATGTGGGTACCCAGGCATTTGAAGCTTGAAACACGGTCCACCACCTCTCCATTGATATGAATGGGTGCGTGTGTTCCACCTTTCTTCTTCCTACAATGAGCTCCTTGGTCTTTGCAGTGTTGAGCAGCAGGTTGTTGCCAGCACACCACAAAGCAAGACGGTCCACCTCTTCTCTATAAGCTGATTCATCATTGTTATTGATGAGTCCAATCAACGTGGTGTCATCTGCAAACTTAATAATAGTGTTGGAACTATGTATAGGTTTACAGTCATAGGTAAAGAGAGAGACTCTGCACACAGCTTTGTGGTACTCCAGTGCCAAGGGCGATGGTAGAAGAGCACTGGCGATCTATCCGGACATGCTGGGGCCTGTTGGTCAGAAAGTCCAGGAGCCAGTTGCGCAGTGATGCGTTGATGCCCAGGTCTCCAAGTTTGGTGATTAACTTGGAAGGAATGGCGGTATTAAAGGTGAACTAAAGTCCAGGAAAAGCATTCTGGCATAAGTATCTTTATTGTCCACGTTAGAGAGTACTGAGTGCAGCGCTGTGGAAACTGCGTCCTCTGTGCTCCTGTTCTGACGGTATGCAAATTGATGAGGGTCAAGTGTGTCAGGAAGACAGGTTTTC
>JAZGTJ010010240.1:0-18352 GCA_036877575.1 Botia almorhae | reverse complement strand
AGAATCCGTTGTCTCGGAGGCTGGACAGCACATTTGGCACTTAAACGGCAGTAATACGTTAAGACTGACTTCCTTCAATTTGCTGGAGTGACACGCCACTTCAGTGAGGCATGTCTTCAATAACTGTTCATTTGTCATTCTTCCTGGACAGAAGCAATCATGGGACGAAGCATTAACGCCCATTTTTCTAAAGCACGTTTAGCTGGAGATGGTAAACGTGGATATTGGCAGTGCTGAAGCGCTTCTCACTTAAGCTCCTAAGAGGCCATTTAACAAAACAGGTGCCGAACTCGATATATGTGTATCTATATATGAAGTTAAAGGCTGTTTGGCTTCCATATTGTGTTTCCTCATCTATTACTTTCTGTGTTAGGAAGAACTTGACAATGTTTTGTCCGTTTTCTTAAAGGTTGTATTAACGTTATTGTTTGGTTGTAAGAACGTCATTCCATTTTTTTTATTGTGTAACGTTTTTAAAACGTAAGAATATTTTTTTGATATGCAAGGTTAATAACCTTCCACTAACATTACGGCAAGGATGTTTGTTTTATAAATGAGCCAAATGTTATACAGCGTTATTGGCAACGTCGTGAGAACGTCTCCTGTTAGCTGGGACAGTGGGTGTGGCACTCTCTGAAGATGATGTGATTTCATAAACACAAGCTTATTTTTAAGTTTATTTCTTATTTGTCTTCTGTTCACCCACCTGATATTGATTAATTTCAGCTCTGAAATTTTCTTGCATGTTCATGAGCTGCTCCTCAAGGTTCAGCTGCACTTGCGTTTGTTTCTCAATCTCATCACGCAGCTGATGGAAGTGGGAAGCGTATTCCTTCTTCTCCCTCTGAATGTCCTCCAGCCTCGCCTGATCTGCTTTTATGGACTCTTCGATTTCCGCAACCTTCAGACGGTACATGTCCAAAGTCCCTGTCCAGCTCTCGGTGAAGTTGGACGCATATTGCTGCACCTCTTCCATCGTAACCGCTGGAGGAGCGCGATAGGTTTGCGTGACCACGCGTACGGCTCGTGAGTGCACCTTGTCCCTCAGGTGGGCCGTTTCTTTTCTGTGGGCATCTTCCAAGAACTTATATTCGTTTTCGAGCTGAATAAGACGGTCTTCGAGCGCACTGTTGGTCTGGAGGGCGCGATGGAGCTGCGTTTCGCAACTTTTAAGCTCAGTTGCGATGCCTTTGCCCGCCGAGGTCTCATCTGAGCGCATCGCTCGAAGCATCTCAAATTCACCGCGCAGCTTCTCTCGCTCCATCTCCGCTCTGCTTTTCTCGAAAGACAGGCGCTCCAGAAGTCTTCTCGTTTCTCGTAACTCGGCCATGTGTTGGTTTTCCCATTCTCCAGACCTGTTCTGTCTGACTGAATTTATTTCGCGTACCAAACAGGCGTTTTCTTGCTCCAATTGTTTTGCGCGCAGTAAGTACTGACCGAGTCTTTGGTTGAGCTCCTGGAGTTGAAGCTTCTCGCTCTCAAACGGTTCCCTCATTCGGAACATTTTAATGTTTTTGGTCAATCTATGAGGTGGGTTAAGGTGAAGTGCGTTAGGCTAGAAGCAGCTCGTTTTTCCGTTGTCATCCGTGTCGTAAGTCGGTGAAAAGCGCTGGTGCGTATCTCGGTGGGGCGGAGACGAGCAAGTGCGCAGGAGAGACGAGCGCTAATAAGATGATCCCCTGTCCCGTTAGCGACTTTGCGAATCCTACTATGACGACCGCTTGGCTTGTTAATATTAAATACGTGACGTCGACCCAGTAGGGCTAAATGATTGGCTAAAACAATAAAAGCGGAATATAAATTACGTTACGCACCTGAAGGGCTGAGGGAACGTCATCGCGATCTTTTTAATATTCATAAGGAACATACGCCGTTGTCATAGTAGGACTTGTGAACGCGTCTTGTTGAATGGGAGATGTTTGGAGGAGCGCGTCCTTCTTTTTAAGATTGGATACGAGATGGCTCTCCCATGTGGAGAAAAACAGACAACGCACTTCTACAGCTGCTCAAAATCTAACACAGTGTCTCTTTCGGTAATGGTCCCTATAAAGCAATACGTTATAAACGTTTTAAAATAATCTCATCGTGATGGACAACACTCGTGATGTTGTCGTTGTAACAGGCAGGTGGTTTACTTTCTGGTTTATCATTTGATTTCTTTAACGCAGACCGAAAGGTATAAACATAAGGAACACGTTAGAAATGGTTTAGCATTATTTCCAAGTGCGACAACTTTGCGACTTGTATTTATGACGTGCAGTGTATTTTTATAATGGTCTTTTATTTAGGTTTTGGGCCTTTTCGACAGTATGTGGTCAATTTGAGTTGGGAGGCAGCTAAGGTACAGTAGCCAACTAGTAAAACAGAAACATTTTTATGGTCAGGTTATAATCACCGTGTTACACAGTAATGCTTGTTTTGAAGGATTTGAAGACGGTGGGGCTTGGAGTCGGTGTAGAGGTTCATA
Organism: Botia almorhae; assembly: GCA_036877575.1. Lineage (NCBI taxonomy): Eukaryota > Metazoa > Chordata > Actinopteri > Cypriniformes > Botiidae > Botia > Botia almorhae. The sequence goes on along the minus strand of JAZGTJ010010240.1, from coordinate 15,885 downwards.
TTAAGGAGATTCCTGTCAGTTATGCAAAATCTTAACACGTTCTTAACGACATCTGGAAGAAAATGTCTCCGAAGGTAATAGGCTAATTACACGGATACAGTAATCATGACTTATTTGACACTTCACAACAGAGGAGAGATTCTGAGTTGCTTTGTTAAATATTGACGAAATATTGTAAATAAAATCAAAGAAGCTATCAACAAACATGACACCTAATAGTTAGTAAGTTACATAACTTGCATTTAAAAATAACTGATCACACTCTCTCCCTGTGATGGGCAGGTTGTGATCCATTTGGGCATAGCTCCAGGAGCCAAACGCATCACACTGGAGCAGACAGGAAAGAACCACTGTTACAAGGACAACGATGTGAGTGGCTTTCACCCTGTCGATCACTGCTGCGTCGAGGGAGGACCAGAAAAGCTGGACTCCATCATAGACATGAGATCTGTTAGTAAACAGCTGAAACGGATGGGATTTGATGTCATCTACTCCAGGGATGCTGGAAGGTAACGACAAACATTTTCATGTCCAGTACTGTCTCATTGGTAATTAGAGAAAATTATTGTGATAGTTCATTTGCAATTTTCTGATTACACTGTTGTATTTATGAAGCATAACTGCATCAGGTTAACAGTAAGTTAACATCTTGCAGGTACCTGTGCGATTTTGTGTACTATTATTCATTGTACCATGGGCAGGGAAAGGCTGCCCTGATTCATGTGCCTGTCTCAGGCAGCCTTTCGGACCTAGACAGACTGGTACCACAACTTCAGACCATCATTCAGGTTCTGTTACACCAGCTGGACAACCCTGCATACACAACTGCAGGACAAGCGGGCAGCACAGAGGCAGAACGTACCAAAGAGAACTTACTTGACAAAACATAATCCTGCGATGTAGATTATATAGAAATATAGATTGTTGTATATAAATGCAATGAGTGACAGTCGACAAGTCTTCAGACTCATTCATTTTTTTTAATTCAAAATTTAGGAAAAAAGAAAATACATGAAAGTTCTTCAGATATACATTAAGCCAATGGCATGTAAAAGTCTACCATCCGGAGGTGAGGAGAAACTGAAATAAAACCGGAGGCCTTAGATACATAACTTACAAGATAAGAGTAACAGCCAAGATGTTTCATCATCAGTTTCCACCAACCAACGCCATGACACAGAGATTTTTCCTTGTTCTTTGTGAAATGAAAACAAAAAGTGTTATTAAACGTGTTTCAGTTCAGTAAATCAAGGCCCCTTTTGAAATTTGTCGGAATGCCAAGCAAAAACAACAGTGCCTGGGAAATGAAGTCTGTGAAACCTCAAGCTGATTATTGCGAACAGAGTTGCATCCGTGCATCTTTTCTAAACCGGAGGTTTAGCAGGTTTACGAGGAAATATAATAAAACAACGACAGTTATTATGATAGTTGAAGAGGAAATCGTTCAGTCAATTTGCCTTCAGGCCGGCAGAAAACCTGCATTGCAACATAATCTATCTTTCTTCTGTAAACTGGTCTCTCTTTAAATTCTAGTCTCTAGTTCTTTCTCTCTGTGTCACGTCTACCCGTAATCTAGTGGACATCACTGTCCTGTTTGTGTCTGTGTGTATTTCTGTTGTAGATTTGTAACCTACTTGTAACTAAGAAACCTTGGCAGCATTCAAAGAAATCTGACATTCACTTCGCAACCGGCCGATGCTTTTGTCCATCTTCAGTACAGAAAGAGAAAAAGGAACAGAAATAAATAGTGATATCTATTATCTTCCCATTATAAACACATCAAAATCTTAATCACTACATCTATATGTGATACAGTCCCACCCATATACATACGCAACAGAACAAGCACGAGGGCTTTTATAGAATGGTTATTTCGATCGTTTGTACCACACAGAATAATCTCTAGCGACATGCCACTCAGCATCCCAACCAAGTCTTTCTGCCCTCGCGTGCAACCCCTGGGTTTCCTCTACAAACATTTCCAAAGTTAAAGAATATTTTAAGTGCCATAAAACAGAACGGCCAGGAGTTGTAAGATTCAGGGCTTTAGTTTTTTCCTCATATGATTTTTCTCTGAATTCTAATCCGTTCAGCGTTTGAATTGTCTGATCTGTCCATTTGTAATGGTTATTTGGAGAGAGAAAAGTTTTTTGCTTGGATCCACCACCCACCCAACGCTATTGGCCAGACTGTATTTAGTCTTTATAAAGCAGCATGTTGTCAGCAGCAGTAAAGAGAGGCAAAACTTCAGCCCTTTCTCTCTCTGGAGAATGTGTGTGAATATGGTGACAATTGGCCCTTCTTATATGGTACTGGTTAGACTTGTGGAGTGGATGTAACAAATCAGCTGGAATGTTTTCCAGGTAGGTTTATGAGCAGGGAAAAATATCCACTGGTTTGTCGTGAGAGAGTTTTATGAAATCCACAATATACATTAAATCTTTAGATGCTCTGACCAGACATATAACAGCAGGAAAGGGGAAAATGATTAGATTATAACAGATACAGTGGGATACAGTGGTACTTGTGTAAGTACTAGTGTACTGTTGCTACTAGTTAATAAGGAGGTCTAATCAGCGTGCATCAGTTATGTTAAAGTCAAAGTTTCTAGTTGGCTTGACTGTTTACCATTCAGTCCTCCACAACCCAGCTGGACTGAGTTTATGTAAATGTCATTAAACTAAATGTGACTTGTGTGTTTGTCCTGCTTCACACCAATTTTTAAACTTAAACCAAAAGAGTAAGACATTAGTTATAGATTTGAAGGACAGACCTGAAGCTAAGATCTCACATTCAGCTGCACGGTCTGAGGATTATTCCTGCCAGCACATGCAGGGCTAGAAGGTGGACAAAGTGGCTCCCAACCAAGGTCCCGGGGACCCACAGCTCCGCCCATTTTCTATGTCTCTCTTATCTGATAGGTCGGTTCACGGATCTCTCTGCTAATGAGCTGCTGATTTGAACCAGGTGTGTTGAATGAAGGAGAACTGCAGGATGTGCAGAGCTGTGGGTCTTCAGACATGAGAACCACTGGCTTAAGATATGATCTTCTACACTATGATGGGCAGTTGGGATGGCTAATTAGGAACACGTGAAATGTAAAACACTGATATTTCAATTGTTATATAAAGAATCTGTTTTTATCTGCTAGGTCAATCACAAAGATATCATCTGGATAATGTTTTTATATGAAAATATTGCAGTATAATTGAGATTTTTGTGACACTGGGCATATATAAGGGATTCAATGAAAAGGAATTTCATAGGTAAATTAACCCACGCCATGACCTTCTCCAATCTTGGGGCCATGTGGTGCTTCTCTGCGGTTCAAAAGGGTCTTAAATCAGAGACACAGTGGAGGATAAGGGGTCTTCTATAGACTGGTGAGAAAAGAAGTGAGATGTATTTTATCATGTACTCACACATTAAAAATAAAAGAGAATGAGGTAGATAGATGCTGGAGGAAATGATAAAGAAACACCCCCAGTCATGACATCACGGAGAACGTGTCTAGAACTCAAGACTTTATACTAAATCATCAGGGCAGTTGTACAGTGATTTTAACTGGTATTACAGAAACAGATAAAATAAAATAAATACCCCATCAGAGGGGGGAAATAAATCTTCTAAGACAGGAAAAATAAGTCCTGGGATCCAATCCCAAACGGACACGGAGGAATCCTTCAAAACGAAACATTTAAAGTCAACTAGCCAAGGAAACCGACTTTTTCTTTAGCATGCCTTGAAGTCATCCCAACGGCTAACTTTTCTGGACTTTTCGAACCCGTCCTCATTTGGTTACAGAAGCCTCGTCAGAAATTTTGCGCCCATCGCACGCGTTTATAAGATCGAGGTGGGCTGTGCGTAACTGAGCTGTTTCTGGAGGTGCTGCAGGTTGGTTGGGGTATTGAAGACAAATTAAGACAATCCAATTAGCAATTAGCCCTGTTAGTTGCTAGCAGTTGCACGGATGGGTTACAGAAACGGTTTGTGAAGGTAAAGTAAAGAAAACCTTGTATGATGTAAGCAGTAGGCTTGGAGTGGACACAGATGTATTGTACCGTTTATCAAGGATGAACTGTAAGGAACAGGAACTAAAACACAGGTGGGTGGAACAAGCTCGGATGAGAATGTTTGGACAACAAAACCGAAACATTAACCTGAGATTGAGTTGCACCATATGGACAGATGCAATGAATGGTAGACGACTGACTGTTTTACGGGTGCCTAACGTTCACATGTAGAGCTAAAGAGTTTAGTCATCATAATAATAATAATAATAGATAAGTGTAAAAAAGGCAATGAACATGTGGCAATGCAGACAAACCTCTGGGGAGAGAAATAAAATGTGAAAGGCTATTTTCTCTTTTTTGTTTTTTTGTCTTTTTTTTGCAAGAAGAGTACAAAGCATAAGAAAATGGACTGTAGTGGAGATATCATAAAATATTAAACCTGAAGGATTTATATATGTATAACACCCACAAAAGAAAAACAAAATAGCAGCTTCTTTCTGTACAGACAAAGAGGTGAACACCAGAACTGTAAAAAAGTTATCAAAAGTGACTCAAACCAAAGAGCTGTGTGTAAATGATCTGAAGGCCTAACATACAACTGTAAGACCCTTTATAGAATCATGAATTGTACAGAGAGACTAATGACTAGTCTAACAAAAATACCTGCTGTGTACAATGCCTCGCTTGTCTCATAAATGAGCCCATCCCTTATATTACATATCTGCCTCTCGGCAGCGTTTCCATCTCTTCACCTTCGCGATTAGCGCCGCGCTCGTTTCCATCGACTTGAGACGCCGTTCTGATGGAGGCTCAGCTCACAGATGGTGTGTGCAGCAGGAAACTGCCATGCAATAGTCAAAGATCAGAGCCACATAACAAAAGGGAAAGGATTTACAAACTCAAGCCGACTGTAAAAGACGAGGCCCGAAAACTCCCCATCAAAAGACAGCGTGTGAGTTTAGTCCCATGATTGCACTACTTCAAAGTGCAACCCAGAAGATTAGCTGTGGGAGGGACGGGGATCTGGGTTATGTAATGATAAATACCTTTTCTTTATGATTTTTTTTAAAGGAAATTTGATTTGGCAAAAATTTGGCAGTTTCAAAAAAGTCCACCGGCCTTTCTAACCGACCCCCTTTAAACTGGATTAAGCAGGAGGGTGGCACGACCAGCATTGTGACCAATCACGCGATAGTTTTCGTCCGCTGACAGAGAGCGAGCGATCTCAGCTCAGACAGTCTCTGCTCCGGTTTAAAAGAGAAATGTGACGACAAAGACACGAGCCTTAGAGGAAGAAATGTACTGCGCTTAGAAAGGGAATGTGTATTTTTGTATAAAAACACATTCGTAAGCACACACACACACACACATCTGTATAGTGTTCATGGGCTGGGCTTGCTAGCTAATATGCTTGTCTCTTGTCTCACAATTAACTGGCAGGTTTTCTTCCTTTAGAAAATATTAAAACAGGTTCTTTTCGCACAAGTGAAAGCCGGGGCTCTCCAGTGTGGTGATTGTTCTTAAATATTGCAAGAGTATTTTGTAGGCTTTTCGTATCACTGGTCACCCCGAAAACGTCCTCCATCATTTGAAATCATTTAAATAATGATGATCTACTGACTGTCAGGAAGAAAACGGTCTGGTTAGCAACTCTGCGGTCAGCCCTGGGTTTTGACTCCTCATAAACAAAAGGAAACACATATGACCACATAAACAAAAGGGCGAGGGACATGTGGGTACCCTGTGCGAGGAGTAGAGGGAGTTTGAGGGCAACAGAAAGTAACGATCAGCAGGCCGATGACTGGGGCAGTGGAAGCGGTCGCTCGTTCTTCCGTCCCCCGTTCATGTGTGCATAGGGTTGCGTCTCATCAAACGCGGGTCCCAGCAGCACCGCCGGCCCGTTTGCCGCTACCTGTCCTGAGTGCTTCTCTAAAGCCAGGCCAGGAGAGGCTGAAGAGGAGGGGGGTGAGGTGGAGGGGGTCGGGGCGGACCCCATCGGTGTCCCTGGCCCCTGAGCCGGGGAGAGCGGCTGTGGACTTTGGGCCTGAGCTCCTGTGCCCCCCTGGGAGGAGGGGACCAGCGTAGAAGCAGGATCTAGTGGAACGTTCTCCATGTTTTCCACCTCCATGTCCAGTTCCTCAGTGTCGGGCGGCTTGTTCTCCTCGCTGTAGAAAAAGCTCACCTCCCGGAAGGATGGTTCCAGCTCCTCCTTTATGCTGCTGATGATCTCCAGAAAAGACGGACGCATCTTGGGATTGTACTGCCAGCACATTCGCATCAGTTCAAACCTGTGAACCACACGAACATACACAAAATCATTACAGTTTGAATATAAAGCTGCAATGCGTAGCTTTTGCCTCTCTACCGCCATCTCTGTTTGAACGATACCATTGCAGGTCTCCATTACAATTACCATACCATTAAGTCTCACCTACAGTAATAATTAGTGATGCTTTTAAGGGATCAGTAAATGTTCCCTACTGTTTGTAGTATGCACAAAACGATTTTTGCCTCATAGATGTTACAAAAGCTTACAGACTTGCACTGAAGGAACCCTAGATATATCTAGGGAGAAAAATATCACTTGAGAGACACTTGAGAATAGACTGGGGCCAGTAAGAAACCACCTGGATTTATATTTTCTTTTAAATATTTGCAAATATAGTTTAAATCAACCAATATAATGCCCAATACAGTCTCATAAACCCAGCTGTTTCTCCACCTATCAACAGGTGGCAGTATTCACCAGAGGGAAAAAGCACTCTAGTATGTCATGCAGCAAATCCTAGAACATTCTGTAGTCACACAGATCCGGGTGCACTTCTGTTCTTCACAAATACTTCACAGATCTGTTCTACGTGGAACCACTAAGAATACATAAAAGTAGAAGATTCCTTAAAAAAATAAAAACCCAACATCATAACAGTTTGCTATGGTACTGTCTCACCCCTCTTGGTACAGTAAAACACACAAACAAGCTAAGAATACTCTGGCTCACTGAAATAAATGCTCGGATGTTGCAGTGACCTCCAGTCACGGGTTTAAAGCGGGCAACCCTGCCGGGCGCCTCAGAGGCCTTCTCGCAATAACTCGCAAGGCGTATGTGCCTCAGATACTGCACTTGAAGAGGGGAGGGTGGAACCTGTTTTTTCTGCTGGTTATTAGGAACCAATGAAAAGTCAACTTGCCTGTGGTTTAAACTTCCGAGACCTTCCCTCAAAACAACTGCGAGTTTTTTGGGCACAGGCCTGTGTTCACAAGTCTGTTTGCCGTTTACTGGATTACAAATTCATAACAGAGGCCATCTGTCTTTACTCAGCAAAGTGAATTCAAAGCGAATCAAAAACTGTGGTAAAAAATCCTGCCCACTAAAGCGCTAGCTATAGCAGCTATAACCTAGCGGGCTGCTATGCTGTCTACTGTCTGTAGTGGCAGTTCTCTTATTAGGCAGCATTCTTAACTGAACCTTTTAAGTTACTGATTTTAAATGCTCTACAAAGGCAGCAACTTTGTGCGACACATTTCGATAGTCTGACAATTGCATGCTGCCAAGCTAACCATAAAAATAACACACAGTAAATTTGGTACTAAATTAAATATCAGTGTATTTATATTTAACATTTCTAACATTTTCCTTGGCCAACATCTTGTGCTTATAATTGAACTCATCCCCTTATGAAAATTAACCATGGTTTTACTACAGTTTAAACCAAAAAAACATGGTTATTATAGTTAAACCATGGTAACCACAAATTAACCACGGTTTTGCTTCAGCAACCGTATTTGTCGTAAAACTATGGCTATAGAAATGGTAATCCATGCACCCAAAAACCATGATTAATTTTCAAAGGGGTCGCAATGCATTCTGGGATTGTCTCATTTGTGAGCAATACATAAGACACTGCCTCACTTTACGTCGGGCTCATATGACGCTTTAAAATGACGTCTAGGTAGGTAGCTCACTAGGTTAGGTCTGCAACAATGCTACTGGCCGTCAAGAGGTGTGGAAAAAACCTAAAAAAACTGCCTTTCTCAGACACCAGAGATAGCAAGATAAACTGATGTATCTGTGACAGAACTGACTACCTGAAATAACAACAAAAATCATCATGATTGATTTAGTTCTAACAGAGAAGCTCCTGAAAGAGATCTCACCATGAAGTGCAATAAAACCTTCCTTTGTTTAAAACCTCACACACAATTTCTGGATTCGTGCCCTTTTATTTTAGCCAAGTATTGCTTGAATTCTCATGACATCACGCAGATGTGACAGACAGCCTGACATCATAACGTTCAGCCTAATTTAATGATGAGATACAGACGACGAACTTCAGAAAGTCTTCGTTTTTATAGCGCCGGCCGTGTTGCGCGGCGTAACATATGTTCCTCCTTCCTCTGTAACTCCTCTCTCTCATGCAATCAGGACACCCCGTTGTAGCTGCCATGGAAACGGGGGGTTTGTGTTTCCATAACAGTTGAGACAAGAAAGAGACACAGAGAGACACCGAGGCAGAAACGGGTCAGGGGAAAAAATGGAGGAATAGATGAAATGCTGTATTACTGACACCGGTCCAGAAAAGGAGAGCGCCACAGAACATCAGATTGGTGACGCAGACAGACGCACTCAGCAGAAGCTGTGAAGAGACTGTCTAGGGCTGATTGGTGCGAGAAGCTTTTCATAAAACTAGAGCAGCACGGGTCACAGTTACCGAATCACCCCTGGGAATCGAATAGTCGCCCTTCTATGGAGTTCCTCACTTTACTTCAGAGGAAGAAGGGCCCTGACAACATGATGTCACCCGTCTGCTTTTAACCCGTGACGCAAATGTCACCAGGCCTAGCTTGGCCTGACGTTAGCAGAAGCATCTGGTGACATACTATTGACACTTTAGCATGATACTGCACCCTTAAATAGACAAGGGTCAGCTGGAGGACAAAGGGTTAACATATAAACAAAGTGGCAAATGTCTGGCTTTAGGAGGCAATGGCTTGTGTACATCGATATAGCAACTGGTGTGGGCTCTAGTAAAAATCATTTAAGGACTCCATGCGTGTGTTGCAGAGAAGATCAAGACTCACAGCATGTCTGGGCAGTTGTCTGGTTTGTCCAGCAGTCCTCCCTCCATGACGAAGCGCAGTACCTGCTCGTTGGACATGCCCTGGTACGGCTGCTCGGCTAAAGTGGCGATCTCCCACAAAACCACTCCGAATGACCTGAACAAAGAGGAACTGGTTAAACGAGTAACTTTCCAACAGCAACACAAAGGCAGTCATTGCATCCAAATGCAAATCTTGCTAAATGTCACAAAACCCATTTCTCCAATTACGCCAGCGACCGTGCACACGCGGTAACTCAATCCAGTTGGATGAGGACAGAGAGGAAAGGAATGAGGCCATTTAAGGTCAAGACAAAACAGAGGGGAGAAAACAAGAAGAGCTGCTTCCCAGCTAACAGGGAACGTTCTTAGAACGTTCTCTCAGAGTTATCAAAAACATTTCTGCAGTACCGTCAGTGATGTTTTTAACATTATATATCATATATATCAAAACCTTATTTCTGAGTAGTGGAACTTTTAAAAATGTTAGAATAACATTCTTATAACTGAGCAATAATAATAATAATAATACAATGTCTAAAAACCTGGACATTTTGAATGTTTCTAGAACGTTCAAATGTTGGGGAAACGTTCTTACAAGCTAAAATTGTTAGCTGGGTTTGAAGCAACTCTTCAGTAGGGTGTAAAAGTGGCAACAGTCTGCAGCATGCGGAAAGGTCTAATCCCACCAAAAAGCTGCGTGGGATTAGACCTTCTCTGTGGTGAGATGCGAGATGTTTTTGTACATCAACTGGCCATTGGGTCGCCTGAACGTCTAGCCAGCTAATTGTCTTAAGGAAGCGCTGTATATGAGGGCGGGTTTCATGTTCACCTGACCCTGACGGGCTGTGTTTCATCAGTTTAAATCACATAAGAGTCATTCTTGTGTTGAGAAACAGATAGACGGACAGCAGAATACTGTTGTGCTTTGAAAAGAGTTTTTTGAGACGTTAATTGTCTGTTGTCCATAGATGTTCGTGTGTATATGGCTGTATGTCAGTGCTGAAAAGCGAAAGAATTTAAAATAACAACAAGCAAGTTAATACATCAGGTATCAGACACTAAAAATGAAATGATCATTTTTGCTTTGAAGTTTAAAAGTATATTATAGTTCATTATTACTGTTAATTAATGTTTGTTCATAATAATTATACAAACTATAAAAAAGTATATGCAGAAATTATTAACCAAGATTATTAAATGCTATAAAAATATTGTTTCATTCATATTTAATATATATATATATATATATTTTATTTTAAAATATATGTGGCCACATCCCTCCTGATTGGGCAGAGTTCTTCTCTTCGTTGTTATTCAGCTACTTTTTTACTCGTAGCCTGAAACAACAGAGCGCTCGTTTTAAAACCGAAGTCAAAACAACGCGCGAAAACCCGAACACAAGCCGCTGACCTGAACTTTTTCCTTTAGTGTGGTGTTTTTGTTAGCCCTGTGTTCCTCATTAATGAAAATGAGTCCATATATTATCCGGCGGCCGGTGAGAAAGTGCAGCAAAGGAGCAGAAACTCAGCAAACCCCAAATAAAAACCACACAAAGAGCACACTGTTGCCAGTCATTATTCATTAGCTCTCCGAGGACAAATTTTCGACATTGGCCGGGGATCTGACGCGAAGCTCAACACCCTTTAAAACAGGACTATTACAACAGTGACTTGCATCTAATTGGCTGCAACATCTGCGTGCTGAAAGACAAAACCGCATTAAGAGCGGCTCGTTTTTTGCGAAAGGAAACAAATAAAGACACCTAACGGCGAGGTTTATGGGAGCACGAGATCGGAGGCCCTTTTCATCTCGGGGACTTCAAAAGCGGCAGATACGGAAAGAGGGACGGGAGGCGGGACCGCGCTGGCACGCCGACCCCATCATTACCAAACATCTGGAGGAGGTTAGGAGCACACGGAGCGACAGAGCCGTGGGACGCTGGAGATTGGGAAACGGAATTGGAGGAGTCGGTCTACAGTGCCGTTGCTGTGCTCTGCCGAGCCACCACTGCTGGGACTAAAGCCGTGGTGTGGAGAGACAGTCTGTCTGAGACAAACAGACAATGTGTTTGGACACGTCTCTGCTGGCTGGGATCGTAAGAATGTCTGGAAGTGATGCTTATTCTCCCTTGACGCAGAAGATCAGTGGAAAAAAATCATTAGAGCGCCTTTCACCCTGTACAGGCTTCCTGCTGTCGACTGAATTAAGAAAAATAAAGACAGAGTTTAAATGCTTTCTGGTCAGTTGATGAGAAGGAGAGCATAAAGAAGTTTGGAGAGGCTGCTGTGTTTGTGTCTAGCGATCTCTGATGGGACATCCTGTTGCTCATATGGACAAATATCAGTGTTACAGAAGCACATGCAAACGCACAAAAACACACACACGACCAGTCCAGTTTGAGCGACTTAACTTACCTACAGTTTATCTAATTATGTAAATTAAGTTTCCATTTTAATTTCCATCGTTTTAAAGTCTAGAGGCTTATGCTTTTAGACTTTTGTAGTACTTAATTTTTTAGTCTATATATATGATTTCTTTTACAAAACCAGATTATTATTAGGGAATGAAAAGCAGGCGATGAGTGTCCATAGGAACTCCTTCGATATTATTTAATAAGCATCTCAGGTTACATTACTGTACTGTAAAAATACCGTGAAGCTGCCGCAGAAATTACAGCAATGTTACCGCATAATTCCCATACTTTCATACGTTTGTGTTATTTCACCATTTTGATGACTTTGCCATTATTCTAAAACCTCCGACTGGTTTTGTATCACATAAATTAAAAAAAAAAACAGACAAATTGTGCCGACAGTCTTGCATGGTGAGTGTGTGTGTATAAGAAAAGTCTGCGAGGCTCATACCAGACATCAGAATTTGTGGTAAACACGCCATCTTTCAAAGACTCCGGGGACATCCAGCGAACCGGCAGCAGCCCTTTCCCCCCTTTCCGATAGTAATCGGTCTCGTAGATGTCCCGTGTCATGCCAAAGTCTAAACCCAGGAGAAAAGCACAGATTGTGTTTCACTGCTATGAAAGGTCAGTCACAGCTTAGTCGACTCAGGCTATTTTCAGATATTTTACAGTGTATGTTTTTGTACAATCATTGGTGAAGGTTGTTGTGTCATTAATTGAATGTTTTTATGGCAGTCTATTACTGTGGTATAATGCATCTCTGACAGCCCCGCCCCTAAATGGCACAGACGATCAAAACAAGCTGTGATTGATCGTGTAACATGCCAGTCAAATGGCTCTTCCTGTCTAAGTGGGCGGTTCTTGTCCGAGGTCTGGCAAAGCAAGATTAGTCACACCTCCCAATCAATCCTTGTTTTAAAGAGGTTTATAAATCCTTAGTCATAATCAATTATAAACAACCAGTCGGTTTGTGCGAATTACCTCCGATTTTAACAGTGAAGTCCTCAGCAACCATGCAGTTCCTGGCAGCCAGGTCTCGATGGACGAACTTGTTGGCGTTGAGGTACGCCATCCCATCCGCTATCTCACCGGCCATCTGAATCATCTTCTTCAGTGGGGGAAGAACATGACTGCTAGATCCCTGCTACAGGACAAGACAAGAACACATGCTACATTCAGTACAACCGTCTCTACTGTAACCCCACATCTGCTGAACACTGCCAAGAGGAATGAATTATCCAGCAGCTTCATTGAGTCGTGAACATTTGCTATATAGGGTGATGAGATGTTGACCACAGATCTGAGCAGAACAGAGATGGAGATGATGGTGATGAAGAACGACAAGCTCTGGATACTTCGAGTTGGTGGCTTGTGCGAGCTTTAATGAAGTTATGAAGTTATGTTTGAGTACCTCTTTGGAACGGAGAGAACGCAAGTGGCTCTTCAGGTCGCCCCGTGTCATCAGCTCCATTATAACTAGAGTGGGCTGGCCTTGCGAAACCACACCCAGCAGTCGCACCTAAACGAGGACACAAAAAACGAGTAAAATCTCTACAGCTAATCTGCTACATCTTTTTCATTTTATTTTCTAGTTGGGCTACAGCTTTCCATTATGAACTGAATGACTGGCTAATTCATTTTGGTTTACAAACAAATTTTACGAATGAGTCAATTGAGATATTTTCAGACCTAACTGTGTCACCCCTTTACCAACTTAACTGATCACAGTGAACTTTAAGGTAATTTTTGTCACATATTGGTTGCGATTCTGCCCTCTTTTCTTACCACGTGGTGACAGTTGAATTCCTTCATGACCGAGGCTTCGTTCAAAAACTCAATGCGTTCGCGCATACTCGCTGATTCGTTCACTGTCTTAATGGCCACTCTGGTCTCGGGTTCGTCTTTCACAACGCCTTTTGCGATGCCCTCGTACACCATACCAAATGAACCCTGGCCCAACTCACGACACATGGTGATTTTCTCCCGAGCCACTTCCCATTCGTCCGGTACATACACTGAGAGTGCAGAAAAAGAGCAGGATTAACATATGTGAGCAGATGACCAATCATTTTGTACATATTGCGCAGTGACCAATCATATTGCACGGTTGATTGAAGTAAACTAGGCAAACGGTCCCTATTATGACAAATATCTAGAGTAATATTGATCCTCAGGTACTGTGATAAACCATATTTTTGTCTTGTTTACGAGTAAACATATAATAAATTGCACTGAAACTAGGTAAGTTGATCTGAGGGGCAAAATGTTAAAACTTGTTTTTAGAAAATATATCTTGAATTGAATTGAATTTCTTACCCCAACGGCTACTTCATTTGTTCTTGTGTAAACCATAAACCTCATTAAATTTTGTTCAGTTTTTTGTTTAAAACATAAAAAGTTTTGCCAATGGGGCAAAAAAAAGGAACTTATATTAACTCGTATAGAATATATTTGAAAGCAAGTCTTTGGTGTTCTGCGCTTTAGCTTCTGAGGTAAACGCATTGTGCTTTAAGGATGTTCAGAGGTACTTGAGAACGACACAGTAATACTGATGAAGTAACACCCAAACCCCCTTAAAAAGTCACACGGTACTCACTTTCAAAGGGACTGAAGTACTCGGGGTTCACAGAAGCGTAGAGGACTCCATTTCCCAACCGGTCACTATTCCTGCAGGTCAGAGGAAAGATACATGAATGACTACCGCATACTGAAAGCTCAGTGTTTGTTTAATAAACAGGACATTACCTCTTTTTGGTGACCAAGATGGCCACAGTGATCACTGCGAGGAGCAACACTAGCACAATAACGGGGATGATGATGGCCAGATAAAAGGTGGCGTCGTAATTTCCTGTGAGGGACCGAGAGAAGGATAAACACGCAAAATGACCAGCTGCAAAACAATAGACTAACACCATCTTCCATTAGAGGAGCGTACGGCTTCCCAAATCTTAAATCAGCGATATTCCATGAACGCGTGCTCCTTACTTTTGGGAGGTGCCACATAAAAGGACACGGGTTCAGTCCATGACCCGTTTCCGGCCAGGGAAGTGGCCCTGATCCGGGCGGAGTAATTTCCAGGGGCCAGATTACTAAGATGAGCTCCTCGCAGCACCCGATACTGCTGGCGTGATACACACTCATGTTTCTCAGGCTGTAACACACACACACACACACACACATAACCAGTTTATGACCTTGGCTGCTGTTTTAAGTGTTTCTTAATGGAATGCGAGTTATTTGTAACACTGACCTCGGTTCCCAGACGGTATTTGATTTCGTACATCAGGATCAGTCCGTTGGGATGAAGCGGTTCGGGCCAGCGCAGTCGGACCGATCCCTCTCCCTTCTCATCCCTCTCCTGAGTGACACTGCGTGGAATATCATCCGCTTTGTCTGGTGGAAGACAGAACTGCTCAAGATCTGCACTCTCTCATCACAATTCAATCAAATTTCAACTTCAATTCCATTTTATTGTCTGTAAACGTGAGGACAATATTTACACTTGTGCATTTAGCCGATGCTTTTATCCAAAGCGACGTACAGTGCATTTGATTAGTATGCGTGTTCCCTGGGAATCAAACCTACGACCCTTGCGTTGCTATCGCAATGCTCTGCCAGTTGAGCTACAGGAACAGTAATAAAAACTACGCTTAAGGCGAAGTGAAGAATTACTGGAATTTAAGGAAGAATTACTGGAATTTCAGGAATAATTTCTGAAATAACTGGCAGTTTAATATGTTGGCCTGAATATGTGGGTGAGAATCTGTGAGTTTGTCAACTTTGCTGACCTGCAGGTTTGGTTCTGGAGAAAACGAAAGCCGCTGCGCTGCAACGGTCAACTTTGTAGTTACAGGCGTGGATGTCGATGCGGTACACGGTGAAGGGCTGCAGGTTCGAGATTTCCATGAACTCTGTGTGGACTCTGCCCTCGGAGAAAGGATACTCTTTCTCCTGCAGCTCTGGGTCAGTAATGTTGCTCTCCAGGCCTGTGATGTTTCTGCTCGCACCTTGAACCAGCGTACCATTGGCCACTCCGAACAGGTCTCTGCGCTTTCTGTCTGGGGGTCTAAGCGACATGAAAAAGAGAGATATGAGGGACAAACAGAAGAGAGGTGAGAGGAAATGCAAGTGGCAAAGAAAAGAAAGGAAAGAGGAAAGAAAAAAATATAAAAAGGTAAAGAAAGGAAAGCAAAAGGAAGTGACAGGGAGAGATGTAGTACAGGCAGCCAGCATCAGCAGAGTCTACACTGGCTGATAAAGCATACAAGCCAATCACTGTGCACAATTACTCCACATCTCCACATCATTTCCTTAACCGCTGTCTCACATCACTTCCTTAACCGCTGTCTGACATCAC
>JAZGTJ010010239.1:0-18352 GCA_036877575.1 Botia almorhae | reverse complement strand
GTCTAGAGTATGTTTTTAAAGTAAGTATTTAGTATTAGTATATTAGCATATATGTTTTTTGTCTGTCTTTAATGTTTACAGAAAGTAAAGATATTTTTAGCTTTACTCATACATCCTAGCAAGCAATGTTGTGTGAATATAATACATTGTAAAGACTCATTTAAAGTTACAACTTTCATTGTTAGGCGGGTTTATATGACGAATGTTTTGTTTATTTCTAGAGATTGATTGCATCTTTAAGTCAAGTTGCAGTTTTTATACTTCTGTAATATTTTTCAGTCAAAATTAAATTACTAAAAGAAAATATTACTGAGTTTTTACTTTGTAGTTTTTTACGCTTGATGTTTTCAAAGTAACTTGAAAGTAAAGTAATTAGAAACCTGATTAGTTTTGAGGTAGTAATCGGTCATGTAATCAAATTACAATTTTAAAGTAGTAATTAGTAATTTGTAACCGATTACTTTTTTGAGTAATTTACCCAACACTGGTCATGAGGGACCAAACACTACCATTGGTGTTTGCGGCATTTGTGCGGTGTTTATTATTAAACTGAATTCTGATCAGCCATTTTGTAAAGCTTAAAGTCACTTTCGCTTACGATCCCTCAAATAGCCAACTGTCATTGAAAATAAATGAGTCCTGGGCGCTTTCTCGCTGCAGAAATGCTGTCGGTGTGAGAACCCCATAATATTTCTTTAGCAGCCAATGAGATGATACAGTGGTGCAAATGTAACATTCTGTTGATGGTTATGTCATTCTGTTGATGGTTATGAAATTGTGATATATCAGCAATTTCCCTCGTTGAAATATGATGGGGTGAACCAAGATGGCAGCTAAAATAAATAAAACTTCCATCAGTCTAAACTTCCAACCACTGAGTTCTGACTGCTTAGTGCTTTTTCTTCCTCTTTCTTATTCATTGACATACAATATTTACAGAATTGTACATATTGACAAGCTGGTGGACAAAAACTCAATCGTGGGCCTGTCTGAGTCACGCTCCTGCATTCATCAGACTGGACAGCAGCCCTGTTCTCTTACCTACGGGCGGACTACATGGACACACAGTAGGGCATTATCATTAAACATCCTGCTCAGCTACAAATCCTGCAGACATCTGAGTCAAAGCCTTAGAGCTGTGACAAGGGAAAGGATTGAAGGGACACCAGAAATACCTATGGAGCTGTCGAGAGCTGTGTGTGTTGATGTCATCATGAAGTTTTTGAGGGTGAGACAGATGCGTAATATGTTTTCGGCCTTACCTTGTTTTTAAGATATTCAAAAACTGTAAAATTTCTGAGAACTGTATCAATCTCAAGGCTCTTAGAAACCTCAGCCCTGTAAGAGAGGAGAAAAGTGAGAAATCAAGAATGAAGATGAGATTAAGAGTTACAGTCTGTACAGTAATCAGTATGTTCAGAATGAAATACTAGCATGCTCTATTATATATACAAGAGATGTAACGATATACCAAAGCCATGGGTTGCAATAATGTGTTTATTTATATTTATAGTTGTTTCTGGAATATACTTTCAATAATATGCCATTCATAATAACTTAGCAGTTATTCACACATTGTGAATGGCCATGTCAACGCTTACCATAGTGTTAAATATGAGCATTGTAAAGTTGTGAAAATGCATCGAAGATATTAACAGATTTAGTCCTGATAGAGAGAACCTTGTTTCTAAATAGTCACTTATCTTCTGATATGCATCATATATACAGTATATTAAAAACAGACAATATGTATAAAGTATAAATATATGCATCAATTTGACAAATGCGCTGTAAGGTGGTGATCAAGGAGTTTCTTTACACACAGATCTCTGCACACACACAGAGAGAGAGCCGATTCACTCATGTTGACTGAACAAAAAAATGTTTATTTGATTTGTTGATCTTTGTGGTTTAACTCTCAAGTTCATAATTGTCATGTTAATGTTTTGGATTACTACCAGGAAATTTGTGGGGAACAAATTGTGCGCAACACCCACAGTACTGTGCTGAATTTCAGACCCTGGTGTATAATATTTAGAAAAAAAAATACAGCTCTTATTAGGTGTTAAAAGTGTACTAATTACTATTTATTCAAATGTCAAGAATAAACCGTTGTTTTGTGATATAAGGTGAAGGGAGGTCAGCCTCAACAATGGACCAGGGCTAAGTCAGGACAGCAGAAGGCGTGGGGCGTTGGGACGCCAGAAGAAAACCTCAGTACATACTGTGGGTAGTGAAATGCAGTTTTTCAATTCGGTTTGAATATAAATGGATTATGCAAATATAACAAATATAATAATAAAATGCAAATAAATGGTCACATCAGGTGTTTATATGGCTTCTATACTGCACATAATGGCAAATCTATAGTAGGTCATCCAGGTATAGCCTCCATGTAGAAATTCTGCATAGTGTTTATGGTCTATATACTGCATTACTACTGTAACAGTGTGGCAGTTTTGCATTCTGAACATGATTAAGGATTAACATTGATTAAAAGATATTGCTGAGACGTGAAGGTACTGTAAATATCTTCCACATCCTTGATATCTAATGGTAGGTCAGGAATTCAGAAACAATTCTCAAAAGCAGATCAGTTTTTTTTAAGCATTGAGACTTGATATGATATATCTCATGATTCGGCTAATGTTGCTGTGTTGGGATGCTCAAACAAGCGCTTAATGTTTTGTTAGTGCAAAACACACCCTTCTCTTCACTGCTTCATCCACAATACAATAAAGTGAAAGTGACCTATTCGTCAGAATATGGTAACCCATACCTTAAATGTGACCTCTGCATTTAACCCATCACTGGTGAGGAGTGAACACACATACTGCAAGTCGTAAACACGCACATACCCGGAGCAGTGGGCAGCACGTTACTGCGCCCAGGGAGCAATTGGGGGATAGGGGGCCTTGCTCAAGGGCACTTCAGTTCAATTCCCCATAGTGCTGAAATCGAACCAGCAACCTTCTGGTTACTAGCCCAACTCACTAACCAGCAGGCCACAACTGCCCCTAAATGTATGTAACGCAGGCACCAACGAACAGCTGGCACATACATCCCCCCTATTGCTGATTGGCTATGAGAGTGTTACAGTGTTATGGTGATCAGTCTGATCCACTTTGTTTTTTCTCCTATTTACAGGACAGCCACACTCATTTTTTTGAGCGCACACACCAGATCTAGCAAATTCACAAAACTATTTGTCTAGGTGGTGATTTTAATTTCATTTTAATGTTTAATGCATCTTTAAGCACATTTTACCCCCAAAATTCTCATTAATATAATGTGTTTGCACATTATACCTTTGAGTTTTTATAATGCTCATTTAAGAAATAGGTGCTGAAATAAGCACACCAGGAAGCAAATTAGGGAGAAATATCACCTGCTTCAGCAGCCCCTTCTTATATAAACAGCAATTTCTTTTTTCATGTTTTCAGCCTCAAAACAAAATCTGTTCAGACACACTCATTTCAACTTCACAGCTTTGCTCACACTGAATTCTAACATAAATGATTCAGAAATGTTCCATTAGTCCTGGCAGATTTACACCTTTTCTCTGCAGAAATCATTTCACAGTACAATTGAAGTGTTAGTTATTTTCAGCAACAGGAAACAGAAGCACTTCAGCTCCTTTAAAGATCTCTGGCACACACAGCCAACAGTGAAATAAACACCACATCCTGAAAATATGATCTTCAGCTAACCAAAGTTCCTCAGAAACAATGACTTACCCCAGTTAGACAGCACATGAAGGCAGGAAGAGAGAGAGTTCTGGTTGTTCTTCTCTTTGCCATCTCCTGCCTGACTTGTGCTCAACCTCACGCGGTAACCGTTCTGAAACAAATCACCACATGACTTTTTTCGCCTTCGGCTCTGGTTTTCCTGTACCAGTTCGGTGACTGTGGCCTCCCGATGGCGGTGAAACACTAGAAACTTGCTGGAGATCATGATTCTAACTTTCTCAGAGTTGGTTGTGTGACCCTACTTTATAATTTCTTAAATGCTAAATTTGATGTTTCCTCAGAAGGTCAAAGATGTGGACTTTTTAAAAAGTATACCTCACATTAAAAATTCAAAAAGCTGAGCTGAGACAAGAAGAGACAACCTTCTCGTATGGCACACTCAAAAGTAATGCCACCGAATCCATCCGGAAAACCGTTTTTACAATACTGACTACACTAAAAGCCTAGACAGTGACACCTGTCATCGGATCAAATTTTCATCTGCCTGCAGCGAGAATCTGACGCATTGGGACTTATCTTTTTTATATTAAACTTCCACGGACATATCTTCCCTCTGACCACCTCTCTATTTTATTGAAGTGACAAGCTTTGGTATGCCCTGAACTCTCCTAGGGATTTATGTTTGTCGAAATTGAAAAAGAAGAGAAACAATAATCCTGAATTAATCACATTGTGAATAATAGCATTGACAGTCTGGTGCTGTGTTTTTAAATGGGGAGCTGTAATGCCATAAAGTTGGATTGTTATATTAAATACTAAAGGGAGGACATTTCATAATAATAATTGCATTCTGCGCTGTACTCCTGCTGTTAAGCTTATCTAGGCTGCTTATCTAGTCTGGGGCAGTTATTGTCTACTGGTTAATGAGTCAGGCGGTTGCTGGTTCAATTCCTAGGCCGGCAGGTAGCAACTGAAGTGCCCTTGAGCAAGGCACCCAACCCCTGATTGCTTACTAGGTGCAGCAGTGTTGCCCAGTGTGTTCACATTTCAGGTGTGGGTTGACAAATTTGTCACTTTCACTGTTGAGATTTATTATACTTTAAAGGTTCTTGAGGATAGTTTTAGATGCTGAATTCAGAGATGCATTTTTTTATTTATCAGTCCTATTAAGCTGCATTTTTAACACACCAAAGGCCCATTCCCAAATGCAAATGCAGTTCTAACATTATTCTGCCTTTTAAGAGAGCTCATTCTGTCTGAAAGGGGGAGCACTGCATCTTTTGCAGAGGGCAATCCCAGAATGCCCTGCAATAAGCTTAGTGAAATACATCACCCAAGATGGTGGATGAATCCAGAGAAATGTCCAGTATAATTATAATTATAATAAGTCAAAATGTTGAATGCTTTTAAAATATGCCAGGATTATTTTAACTTTCACACATTGCCAAAACACTTTCATAGTAAATATAAATAAAAATCTACATTGTCAAAAAGTAAAGTATCAAGATAATTTTTTTTTTGCTATACTGACCAGCTATAATTATAAATAAGTCAAAGAACACACGAAAAGGCAGTATAACATTTATTTCCATCTGGCATTAGTGATTTCCTTTACTAAACAAGATGTTGTGTCTTTGGCTCAGCAGTGGAACAAGATCAGGGAGACCAGCGCTGTGCACTGAAGCAGGCTTAATAAGCACATGTGTAGAATGGACAGATGCTCATTCAGAGATTGCCACCACTCAAACTGTTTCATTCACATCGCTAATCTCACAGACCAACAGCATGTCACGTGTGTCACAGCCACAAACCACTGGCTCTTTTCTCAATCAGGGAATACTGACCATGTGTAAACAGGGATAAAACTCTGTCTGGATTACGCTGCATTTCTCCCAGAATGCACTGGGCATGGGTGTATTAAAGCCAGCCATGTGAGAAAGGGCTCTACATATGAAAGAGGCTTAAAGCACTAATTGGATTCCTTAACAGATTTTTTCATCCTCTGGTCATGTGACTCATACTGCTTTGCCTGGGGGGTTTCCTGTACAGTTAGGATAAGCCATCCAGCCACATGGTACAATACCTTATCAAACCACCAGATGGCAGTGGTACATAATAGCCACAATTAACAAATAGACGGGATTAATGAAAAGCACTTAACCTGTAGCAGCCTATATATGTATCAGAGGGTATGGTAAAAAAACATATTTATTCTGGGGGACCATGTGTAATAGTTTAATTTACTCATTTTTAACAAGAATGTTAGAATCTTTCTTGTCCGTTTAAAATGGTTTCTAAATGCTAAATACACTGCATAATGTTTACACAGAACCCTTTACATTTCCAGGACAATTCTAGAAAAGGACAAATTGCATCTTTAAAGTACATACAGTAAGTTCAGCATATTAATGTCACTGAAAAATGACAAACTCTACAGTGGACCGACTGTACAGCCTCACCCTCCATCAGTATGCAGACGATCTCCTCACATAAGCCACTGTGATTATAACATTCTCTTTGCAGATATTATGAAAAGCACTTTAGGTCACAAACCCTCTCCAATTTAGAGTCAGAAACTGTTGGTAATCAATTGTTAGTTTGAAGGCAACTTGTGTGGCAGAATTAGCCTCATGCTAATCCATATTCAACCCTCTTGTGTTTGAAAATACTCTGCCTGCGCTGCTTCAGGAAAATACATTTCAATTTCCCATAAATGGATCTCTGCAGTGCATACCCTTTCAAATGAATAGCACTTTCTCCACTGTATTAATCAATGCCCGGCTTTCAAGTGAGAGGAACATACACTCGGATGCCAGGGTCTTTTAAGGTCTCTACAGAGGCTGATCTAATTATGATCCATCGTGGTTTTCTAACTAATTGGGGCCAGGACACAAGAGTATATTTGGCAGCTTGCTATGTGTCCACACATGGGTTTACATACCAGGGTTTACACAAACCGCAAGTCTAAACCCTGGTGTGCCAAATATGTTATAAGGAGTTTTGGTTGTGATTTAATAAACAACGATGTACAAAGAGGCTACCTGGGGTATTCATACAACAGCACTGGGATGCCTTACTGTTTTGTATCACTCTGCCACAGTAACCATTCGGCAGACGCCTTTATCCAAAGCAACTTACAGTACATTCAAGGTATACATATACATGTGTTCCCTGGACATTGTACCCTAACCAATGATCTAACCAATGATCTACAAACTGAGCTACAGGAACTCTGTTGAGCTATGGAAACTGTTCTATAACATGGTGTTAGCAGTTGCGCTGAAGTGCTGACACCTCATTGATGTTGCTGCAGATATTACACGCTTGATATTTCACAGTCTTTCATCATGAGCAGTGAGAGTCACTGGTCTCTGGTCTGCATATGTTTATGCATTCTGCATGTCAGGTCTGTATTCTGCCTCCAAAATATCTGGAGCATAATCCTTCCATGAAGTTAATACTGCTTTATATATCTGTTTCAAACGGTCTTCACTAAACTGATAAAGACTCAATGGTGCAATATTATGTGCATGTATTTGTCAGGTGAATACGTTAGGTGAATGGCATGTGTGCTTTGTCCACTAGAGGGCAACAATTGCGTTTAAAAGATGCTTTAGACTTGTTGTAAACAAGCATTTGAAGTGTGTACTGAATTAGATTAAAATGTGTCATTAAGGAAATCTGATTAAGGGTAGTTAAATTTGCTATTTAAATCAGAAAATGTGCTTGCATGAAGAAAAAGTATCAGCGGCATTTTCACTAAAACAGCAATTTGCCTGATTAAATGATATGATATTAAATTATTCACCACCATGAGTTGGAGGAGTTAGGGAAGATAACCTCTGGGAATACATGAGAATTCATAAAAACATTTTAAAAAGTATTCCAGTTTGTTGAAAGCATGCCTCTTAACCATCTGGAATACTTGACGTAATAGACAAAGGAAGGTGACCTTAATTAAATCAAAATATAAGACAGCGTTGCTGAGATTTAAAACTTTATATCTGTTATTCATAATAAATTAAACATAATTTATTTACTTTGACGTTTTATCACTCATGCACGAGGTTTCATCAGCACATCATCTTCAGTCAGTGCATGAAGCAGTCTATTTACTTATACCTAAAATTCTGTTTAAAAGTCTGATTCATAATTGTTTTATCCTGATGCTTCTGCAAGCATTAGGCAGTTACATGTATTAATTGAAATAATAAAAGATATTAATCAGTAATTAGGATATCAATAATAAACACTATTATTGATATCATTATTAACTGCTCTTGAATCATCACCTGATCAAAATAATAGATTTTAAAAAAGTATTTAACTAACTAAAAAAAATAGTAATTATTATAGTGAGCAATAAAGGTTTATATAGGTTTAATGTAGGTGGTGGTGGAGCTTCTAAACTACACATGTCTGGGTGAATTTCTAGCTCGGTTACATTACCTTTTCTACCTCTGACAAAGAGAGAAGTGTTACTTCAACAATGAACGATCAATTCTCTACACATCTCCCTTTAAAGAATACAAAAGCGAAGTTTAACAAAATGTAATGCAGCTTTGTCTTTCTAAAGTGTTTCAACTGCTCTCAATCTTCTCCCATAATTGTTTTGGAGTAATGTTCTACGGTATGGTGCATCTCACAACATATAGCAAATTTTTACATATGCTGCTCAGCAATTACGACAAACAGCTGTTTGTTTTTTAGGCTGCCACTGACAGCAGCTTTTATCTCAGTTTAATTTACTGTTCCAGGGGGAAGGACAATTAAAATTTACATTGCTCTGATTTGATTTTTGAAAATTGTACATTTTACATATTACATTTACTGGACAATGAAACAATAAAGATAACTACACTGTCATGTAACATAACGAATTTCAAGCTATACTGTAATATATAGATGTTGGTCATACCTCTCAGTCCTAAAAGCCTTGTGTGAACATCAGCACTCCAGCATTTCATGAAATACTCCACAGTTCCCCAAACGACAGCACTAACATCCCTTCACATTAAAGCCCCATAGCAACAGAACAGATTCAGGATCAGCTCTAACTAACGCTCCTCCAGCTCTTTTTATCCTAAGACCTACTGTCATCTTTGTCAGTGGTTATGTTTTCACGCAGTGGCATTTCATATCTATTCTTGGGGTTTCTGAGACAGAAACTGACAACCAATCATGTTAGCTTGGCATAATAGTCCTAAAATTTCTTGTTCAAACAATTGCCCTTGTCTCATCATCAGTCTGGCCTTGATCTGGTCTACCTTCAGAGCTGTAAATGAACACCAGTGCTGACTGCTGCTCTGGAGTGCAGAGACTGACAGGAGGTTGGGTGAAGAGACTTACCCAACCAGCTCCTGTTCAGATACACTGACACAAACACGGGTGGTACAGTGAAGAAGTCCACCACTGAGTTCACCTCCAACCAGAACCACAGCTTGTCATTGGCTGCTATGAACTGGGAACAAAAAGAAGAAAACAAATGATTTTAGGAGAAAATATTTCAGTAAATATTTCAATTTAGCAATAAACAATTTCACAATTAACATATTAACAATTCTTTTAAAGTCTAAAAGCTGATATGCTATTAATATATCAAAGTTACATTGTACTTACACGCAGACCAAAGTAGAGTAAGAAGAACACGTTGAATGCCATGTCAATTTGTAGTGTAAAGTCTTTGTAGAAATTCTGACAGGATTCTATAGGACTGTGAAGAAAGAGAATAAAATAAATGTTCATTCAAATACACTAAAAACTGTAAAAACGTTTAAAAAGTGCACAATTTAAAAGGCAAAAACTAGTGCAACCAAAATGAAAGGACACTGCCAAACTTTTGTAAGATATTTCATCTACAGAAAATAGTAAGTAAAAATTATATATACAAGTATAAAAACTGATCCAAAACAAATTCTATAAAGCCCTTTTACAAAGCCACCACACTTGGAATTTGTTAAAAAAATAATTTAAAAGTAAAAGTCAATTATTGTCATCTATAAAGGCATTGCTGGGCCGATCAATAGATCTTAAATGAGTAAAATAACTACCAAATGATTCCATTAAGTTAAAAGGCTTTATTTCATAAGCCATAATCTTTTGAGGTTAATGTGGTACTGCCCCCTTAAATTACATTAGCATTGCTTTTACATAAAAGAAAATCAGGAATTCAATTCAAATACATATGCAAATAACGCATTTTATGTGAAGCCCATGTTAAATTGTCTACTTTATAGCGTAATGGTCGGACACAGCTATTTATTAATTTACAATTATCTGCCTCTCAAAATGCACAACACATGCATGCTGTGAAACACATGAGCATTTGATCCTTGGGCTCAATGTCACTTCACACTCTGCAATTACACAAGATATCCTGACATGTGGCATCCAGTAAGAAAATATCCATGCTTAGAAAACTTTAACACCCTTCTCCTTAAGCCACCTTAAGGCTTCAATGTTGTCCTCCAGCATGTGCCCCGGGTCTCAAGAAGATATCTTTCCCGGCCCATATGGCTTTGGGCTGCTCTCAGGTCAGCTGGAAGTGAGCTAGAGCAACTAGCAATGGGGTAAACAGGTGCTAACAATCAGGTGCTCCAGACAATCTAACTTTTAGGTGGCCTCAGTTCCTAATTATACAGAAAAGAGTGTATTATTCTGGAGGATGCACAGCAACGTGAGTACACACCCAGAAAGACACACAAAGCCCAGTGCGCCTATATTTCAGGCTGGCTGTGTTTCTTTATAATCTTCTTTTACGATAACTGCTCTGTAACATTCCTTTAAAAGGGGTACAGAAAAAAATGCTTATCCTGAAAAAAATGCCCTGGGATTACTGTCTCATGTGTTCATAGGAATCCCATTACATTTACATTTATGCATTTGAAAGACACTTTTATTCCAAGTGACTTTTATACAGCACATTAATACACAGTTGGTGTGTTTGCTGGGAATCGAACCCATGACCTTTGTGCTGCAAAACAATGTTCTACCAACTGAGCTACACTAAGAATTATTACTCATTTTTACTGTGCACTAGAGTATGTAATGTTATAACAACTAGGGTGCTGGGAATATAAACAAGAGTGTTAGTTTGCATAAGTGAGCAAGCTGCAGCAGTGCTGCCCATAGAGCAGTCTCAGTGAGGAACTCTGTGTAGAAAACTGCTGCTAGAGCCTGGAGGGTGATGGGGCGGCACACAGCAGGTCTAGGTTAATACAACAGCAACTGATTTAGGCCAAGGCACCAATTCTAAAATAAGACTGATTTAGCACCTGCAAGGGCATCGGACAGCTAAAACCTCAGCCGGGACTCTAAAAATAGCCCTTCTGCTTTAATTCCTCCCTGCGGTGCTCTCTGTGTGTGCTTCTAAAAGAGGAAAAACACACAAAGCAATGCCTCTGCATTTTTATCCTCTTGAAAACAGAATGAAATGAAAACAGGAGGAACTAAAAATCTTAGTGGGGAAAATGAGAGACAGAAATTTGTTGTCGCTGCAATCGATGTTTGCAGTAATAGTTGTGGCAGCGTGCTCAAACAATCACCTGCTGCAGCTGAAAAACATGCACAGAGGACTAGCTAATCTTCAAAGAACCATGCTACATATTTCCATCGGCTCTACCAAATAAAACATGCACACATGAACAAGCGAAGCTGCAAATTGAGCCTCCCGCATATTGAACTCATTCTGACCACAAATTGCAAGATAATGTGTGACAGGGAAACTAAAACAGCATCTCTTATCTATTTATTGATCAAGCTCCCTCAATACCGAACTGCATGAGATTAGCTGTGGATAACACTGACCACATCAAGACTTTTCTTTTTCATGATAAGACTTATTACTGCAAAAACCTGCGTAGTCAGAACCGCACCATGTAAAACCTTCATTCCTGTGTGAATAAATGACATTAACAATGTGGTCTCCTTAGCAGAGACAGAAAGCTTGAAGAGTCGTTCTGCACCATTCTACTTTGCAGTAAGGCTGGACATATTCAGTTTAAAGTGTATATAAACATACATATCTAGCTTATATATATATATTTTTTTATTTGTTTTATAACAGCTTAGGGTGATTTTAGGGTGATCTAATGTGATGTTTTAATCAGAGATGCTATTAAACATTTCAGAGTTGAGATATGGAGGGATTTTGAAAACAGACAGTGTTAAAATCGCCAAGATATTCAGAATTTGACTTAATGTTATCAAATGTAAAATATGAATAATATTAATATTATTTTGTGGTATATGATATTTAAGTCTGAAATATCAGACACAGGCTTATGTCAGAATCCTGGAGAACATGACCAGTCAGTCTTTCTCTCTCTCTGTCTGTCTCTATAGAGAACTGACTGCTGGTGTGTGGGAGATTTCAAAGCGTAAGGACGCTGCACTAGAATTAAACAGGGTGGATTATTCATCCCTGCATTGCAGTGCCAGTGTCTTCTTGGTGAACGAGCCGTGTGTTTTCCTGCCCTTTCACAACATAGTGTCCTAAAGCTTTTCCGGGTTAATACAGCTCAGCATAAGAGCTTTATATAGAACCAACCATTCGTTCAGATCAGCTCTCAAACTAAGCCATTTTCTGACCTTACTGCATAAATAATTCATTAAGCCATGTCTAATTTCTCCTTTATCAGTACCAAAATTCACAATTTAATACTATTAGCCTTTGGCATGGCTATAGGTACCTGCGTACCTCCGAAAATGTCATGGGACAGAAAAGTGGGACACAAAATAAAGGCATCCCTTGAAGGAGAGCTTCCCCTGTTGCTGCCCTACATTTTTCTTGCCTCATTGTTCAGGCCCTAAAAAAAGATACTGTCATCTTGGGGGAGAAGTACAGACTGCTCTCATTAAGAATATAACAATGAAACGACAATGTCAGGAAAACTACAATGCAGTACTAAAATAAAATGTTACTTTTACCTGCTATACACATAAATGCATTACAATATTTTAACACTTTGTAAAGAAAATATGAGCCTGTTCAAAACTATGATAATAATGATAACTATGTAATAATGTGATTACTGTAGATGATTGCCACGGCATTATCATTTGTGTTGTTGCACACCGGTCCAAGTCAAACGAGCCCACCCCAAAATCTATGATATTCTGGATCTTACATATGGGTTCAGTCAACCTTTAGGATTTATATCATTTACTAATGAAAATCAAAAGCCTGCTTGAAAAGGTAATAGCATTGAGATGCTTGCCTGATACTTATTTCAGATCAACAGGTGCTATTCTGTAGCTTCATAAGAAATGGCTTCTTTCAACACAGACATACAATAAAACACTCTATCTTTTCTGGAAAGTTCTTTCAGATCTAATCCTGAAACACGGACCGGTTCGACCAAAAGTAACACTGCCCTGAAAAGTGACTCCTGAAACAAAAGGAGGATTATCTTCAGAGGACTCACAGGAGGGTGGAGCTTGGCCACTAGAGAGAGCTGTGCATCCACAGCGCTGAGTGAAGTGCCCCCCCGAAAGCCCAGCATGTGTGCTGAAGCGATGAGAAAAGCAACCCCCACCGCCTCCTGCCTGCAATTGCTGCTTTCACCCTTCATCAAATTTTGAGTTACCTTAGGGAGTAACCATCAGCTCAGAATCACTCAAAATGTCCCACTTTAGATGTCTTCTGATGCCTTTTTTAATGCACAATTACGTTGTCTATGTATACAAACGTCTGAAAGATGCATTCAACATGCCGCAACGTTTACATGTGTTGCGAGCGAGGCAAAACCCAGAGAAAAACAGCACTTCGTTCCAGAAGTTCTTGAACAGTTGTGATAATTAGCAGCGTAAATGAGTCGTATGAGTCATCGGCTGATGATCCATTATCGAGACCATTAGCACCGGAGTCACATGGTTCGAGAGGTCAGATGAGAAGTGGCACAGCAGCCAGATCGGAGGGTGAGAACCCATGTCGCTCGCACACCTCTCTCTGTGGTGAGGACAGCACCAGTGGAAGTTTCAGCTGCCAAGACTCCAGGCTGTAACTCTAGAGCCAAAGTCTATGTAGATCATTAGGAGCACCTCACAGCCTGATCATAACCTGATTTGGAAATGAACCGGGTGGGAGACAAGAAATGCATCCAAGAGCCAGACGACATAGTCAACTAGTAAACACACACAACACACATGCTGCAACAAGTTCCTTCTGCCTATACTGTGGCAACCTAACATCTGTTCACGTAACCACCTTCATAACTCAACTCTGTGTTGTCTTTAACCTTTTAAATCTGACACTCTTTTATCACAGCACTGTCAGTCACGTTTAAGTCTTTATATGACTAGCAACTTTGGCAGAAATGGTTAGATCACAATGTTGCCCAATCTGACAAAGTCCAGTCCAGTCCAAAAACAGAAGCAGAAGCAGATCAATCTGTTATCTTCAGTCCACCCACATTACACTGGTAGTAAATTCAGGACACGCTTGTCTGCAAAAAGATCCAGAAAGATCCTGAATGGGACCACAGACAATAGATCTGACAGGTCAGATTGGACTGGGTTGTCAGTCAGTTTCTGCGTGAATTTTAATAGAATAGTTCACCCAAAAATGAAAAAGCTGTCATCATTTACTGACCCTTATGTCCATCTAAACCTGGATTGTTACACAGCTGCTTCCATACAATGACAAGCTGTCAAACTCCAAAAATAAGCAGATAAAAACAACAACAAAAAGAACCATAACAACTATACCTAAAGCACAATAACAGCACAGATATTTAGAATGACAAAGAAAAATAAAATAAATAATAAGAGAATGTTCATTTTTGTGGACTTTTTCCTCTAAGAGTCATTATTACACAAAGGTTTAAAATTTTGATTTAATCTATGTTAATTGTGGTTGATTATGCTTAGATTTTTAAAAAAAACATACTGGCTTTTTATATGACAACATGTAGCTACTTGAAACTTTGTATGTACACAAAAAAATTGTATTTTAATAAAAACTATAAATGTATATAAATTTAGTTATTATGTGTGTATGGAAAGCACTGAATACACATATTCTGTTTTTAAACTGTCACATATGCACTGCTAACTATAAGCTGTAGCATCAAAACATGTATTCAAAATGACTAACCAAAGCAGGCTTTTTCTGAATGATTCATAAGCACAGTTGCCCACCCCTCCCTTTATTTCTTTCAGTATCCTGATTCAAGCATTACAGGGATTAAAACTCACATCATGCCTAGCTTTCCTCTAAAATGCTGTGACAGTCAGTGTAGACACACACAGGCTGTATAACTTTATATGACTCCATGAGAATTATTTCAGTGCTCTGAAAATCCACAGACTGGCATTAAAGTGCATGTGTTATTTGTTTTTTACATAAGGTGTGTTCTGCCTTGTGTTCAGCACTATGCCAACCCAGCAATCTGTAATTCTGACACCAGTACCACTGCTAGGTTTATATTAAACTAGTTTGTCTTCTTATATACTTGATGTCGTCAAAGTGTGCATCCATTGGCCAACACATATGCAAATACTTTGAGCAAAGTTTATCTGACCAACAATGAGGCCTGGCTGCCTGAGCAACAGCTAACAGCACACCTATCTCTAGTGATAATGGGGAGGGGTGGGTGGCAGAGATACTCTGCCTAATGTAACCATGGAAACAAACCTGGTTGCTTTCATTGACAAAAAAATCCTGCCACATTGAGGCTGACTTTAAAGTCCAATATTAGAGAACTAAAACCATTAACTATTTAATGACACCCTTAACAATACTAATAAATACAATGTTCATTAACATGGTATCATTATCTATATGGGAAAATAGTTACTTAACATGGTATAGCGCCCTGTTACCATCTGTGTCATTTCATTTTAGAGATTTTATACCGCATTTGTGCAAAATGAGACAGGGGAATTTCTTATAACCAACCCATATGATTTATGATCTGTGTTTTGGCTCATATAAGCACAAATCACTCAGGCAGGATCTCAATTAAGAGATAAATCGGAGTAGTACTCACTCTGAAGAGTCTATGAAGTATATTCCCAGAGCGCCAATGCTGAGTGCAAAGACCAACACCACCTGGAGGGAGACAAAAAAAGAAAAGAGAGAAAATGGAAAGATATCATTAGTGACGGTCCACTGAGAACACTACCACTCAAAGAGAACAGTTTAATCCTGGAGCTGTTTAACAATCAGCACAACTCATTTCCCCTCATACTGCAAGTGTGGAGGAGATATAACAGGCAGCAAATTTCATAAAACTGTTAGTGATCCTAACAAATCAGGCTGTGTCTCAAAGCCTAGTGCACTACTTAGTCCACTAAGTAGACTAAGTTCACTAGGTTTTAAGACACAGTCTGAGCTTTTCATTTTTTGCCTAGCCAAATGTTGTTAAAAACAGAGACTCATAAAAGGAATGTTTAATCAAGTGAGAGTAAGGTAGAGAGACATTTTTAAAAGAACTGAATAAATCATTGATATTCAACCTCTATATTAATGAACAATGCACACTCACTCTCTCACTTGCTCACTCTCTTGCTCACTCGCTCGCTCACACTCACACTCACTCATAGTCACACTCGCACACACACTCACTCACGCTCACGCTCGCTCACTCTCTCTCTCTCTCACTCTCTCTCTCTCTCTCACTCACTCACTCACTCACTCACTCACTCACTCACTCTCTTACTCTCTTACTCTCTTACTCTCTTACTCTCTTACTCTCTTACTCTCTTACTCACTCACTCTCTTACTCACTCACTCTCTTACTCACTCACTCTCTTACTCACTCACTCTCTTACTCACTCACTCACTCTCTAACTCTCACTTACTCTCTCACTCTCACTTACTCTCTCACTCTCTCGCTCACTTTCTCACTTTCTCTCTCACTCTGTGTGTGTGTGTACAATAGGCTGGAGGAGATGAATAGAAAAAACATACCACTGTTGGTAGACCAAGTTCAGAACAGGAAGATAACAGAAAGATGATTTAGTTGATTTAAATCATGTGCTCAGTCATTCTTCCTGATAAAGCAAGTGTCTGTGTTTACGTTGTTATACATTAAACACATTTTTGTCCTTGTAAACTACATATACTAGGACACACACACACATGTTGTCATATGTGGTTTATGAGGACTCCATAGACGTAATGATTTTTATATTGTACAAACTGTATATTCTATCCCCTAACCCTAACCTACTCCTAACCCTCACAGAAAACTTTCGGCATTTTTTAATTAACAAAAAAGTATTTTAGTCAAAAAAGTCAAAAAAGCATTTTTAAGTGATTTGATTTATGTGGACACAGGAATAAACAATGTTTACACTGTTATCTACATATTATTATACACATTTGTGTTCTCATAAAACACATATTCAAAACAGCACATACACACACAATACTTATATATGAATTAATGCCTGCTCACATAATCTGATGAAGGTAAATTACACAAAACTACATAACACATAACAATCTTTTTACTGACGAGGAGAAACCTTGTGCTGGTCCACCTGCAGTAGCCACAGCCCAGGAGGATCACAGACCACAGGAGAGGGGTGGGCGGTACACAGAGCTCCCGAGGTCAAATCACTTGATCTTTTCTGGGCTGCTGCGTGTGAGATACACACTATCCCCATATCAGGTGAAATAGAGACAGATGCTATCAAATGGTTTCTATGTTATGGTGCATGATAGAGTTGGACACATCCATATACATCCAAGCAAACATTAACAAACATTCTCCAGTTCACTGACACAGTAGGGCTACACTAATCTGACAAAGGGCAACATGTTGGGTAACAATGCAGAGTAACTATGCACATATATTTAAGTACTGCTGCAGTTTTTATCGCATTATCCAAAGCATGAAGTCACGCATGTGCAGTTTAGAAGAAACTGACATGGCTACTGATGGTGTATTGGTGCAGGAGAATTTGTAATGCCAATAACTATTCTATCAGTGTGCATTAAAAATACTGTATAATAGCAAACAGTGAACAGCCTCTGTCCACCTTCAGTGTCCTGATGGCTTTAGCTTTCCATATTTTAGGGGGGACATTTGTGAAATAGGTTAAAGAACATAAATATAAGCAGGGAATTCAGAGAATGTCTGATATACCACCAGCACCACTGGCCACAGAAGAAGCAGAATACATAACACTTGAGATTTATAAGCTGAGATGTGAAGTACCCATGGCTGTCTTTTCCAGCAAGAAGATTTCTGGCAGACTACCATATTAGTTTAAAATCCCTGCATAGCAAATAGAGTGAAAATGCAAATATGATGAAATCCTCAGTGCTGTCCCTTATTGAGTCCTACTAAATGAGGTCGCTTTTTAAACAAGATCTCTTTCATACGTTTTCAGATCTCTTATTCATACTAACATCCTGCTGGCTTGTACTCTGTCAACTCTGTCAGTTTACACTCACATCTGAATAACTTACACTAAGCATGTTTGGAGGATTTTAGTCTAGTAATTCACAGACATCAATACATCATAACAGTTTCTTTTTTAACTAATTGTACAGGGTGGGCCATTTATATGTATACACCTTAATAAAATAGGAATGGTGAACACATTAAACACATTTTATAAGTGGTCAGAAACTTGTAAATAACTCATGAAAGAATAAAGTTACGTTAAAACCAAGCACACCATTGTTTTTCTTGTGAAATTCCCAATAA
>JAZGTJ010010238.1:0-18352 GCA_036877575.1 Botia almorhae | reverse complement strand
TAATTATAATATAAATATAATTAAATAATTAAATTTAAAGTAAATAATGTCTGTAGGCAATATAATTAGCTGTATAAGGAACAGCTGTGTGTGTATAATGACGTGTATAACACTTCCTGTGTCCTGGTAAACTACATAACCATTACGTCTGTGTAGAGTCCCCACAAAACAAATATACAAGTGTGTGTTTGTGTGTGTGTGTGTGTGTGTGTGTGTAAATTCACCACTACGGTCCCCTGTGGCTGTGTAGTGAGGGGTTGACCCACTGCTACCACCTGCTGGTGAGACTCACTGGATGGGCTGAAAATCTGCACACTCTGACCCTGGATAGAGTACACTACACCCACACACACACACACACACACACATTAATTACTGTACATATATGCACTGATTCCATTTTTAAAAACTTAAATGAAACTGTTAATAAAGTAATAACTGGGGCTCTTGTACCTTTATTGGAGAGGTTGGTGGTGTTGCTGCTCAGGATAGTAAGAGCGTAGTGGGGGGGTAGAGACGCTTTGCACACAGCCGTAATAAAAGCGTCTCGCGGCGTCACCAAACCCAGACGGCCACACAGAGATGCAACGGAGAGCTCTGCCTTCAGAATGTTCTCTGTGGCCGTCTCATCCGTACTGGCACACACAGACACACACATCAATACAATCTTCAAAAATTCATTAAAAATAAAAAAAGTTGTTTTTTATGTGAATAGACTTCAGAGAGACTGTGTGTGTGTGTGTGTGTGTGTGTGTGTGTTACCTGGCGTCCAGCAGTAGTGAGAGAGCAGCCAGTAGGCCACACCAGCAGGCGTTCACCATCTCCTCCCAAACCTCATGAGCCACTACAACACACACACACACACACACATCACGGTTGTACAGAGAATAAACACACAGCACAGGAGCCAAGCAAAAGCTGACTGACAATGTTTCACGAACACCCTTTGTGTTTTAAACTGCTTTGCATTTCCCCGTCTCACAGGCAGAGGTCAGCAAAGAGCATGAGACTATAGTCTCTAGGTCAGGGGTGTCCAGACTCGGTGTTCTGCAGAGTTGGGCTCCAACTGCCTCCAAGCCACAACACACCCGCCTGCCTAGTAAGACCTTGGTTAGCTGGTTCAGGTGTGTTTGATTACGGTTGGAGCTAAACTACGCAGCTAAACTGGCCCTCCATGAGCAGGATTGGGCACTGAATCTAAAGACACAGACTGACCTTCTATCAGACAAAAACATCAGATGTTTTTTAATCTATTACAGATAGCTATTGGATCTGTTTATAGAAAGCTCACTGGGTTCCTGTGGGTTGTTGTCATTCTGAGGCGGATTCACAGGCTCCGCCCCCTCTCTCATGGCTGCTTCCTGTTCTTCTTTGGTGAGCTCTCTCTCGATCATAGTGGTGATGCCTCGGACCAGGTCCAACAGGGCGCTGAAGGCCACAGACATGGCGTAACCTTCTGGGATGGAGGGAGGCTCCACCTTATCTAACATCTCCAGACTGAGAGGAAAAAAGGACAGCTTTATTGAAGGTAAACATTAACATCTTTCTTAAATACTACAGCACTGTGTTCATCCTACTGGTCTCATCTGCATGTGTATGTACAATAATCGATAAGGTTACGATAAGGTTAGCGTTACTATGAAAGTTAGGCTTATAACCAGTGTTAGGTTCTTCTACCATTATTGTTTACCCATTATCTCCTTCTGATTTTAGTGATAAATTATGGTTAGAGTTTTTTTATAGAAATGTTGTTCCAAGATCAACAAACTGTGTACATAGTAAAAGTGTAAATCACATGGCTGAAACACGTGGAGGGTTTATGATCACTCACTAGGTGGCTTTGGCACTACCCTGAACACTGACGTTCATGAGGGGGATCCAGGTGCCCCGGTACTCAAAGGCAGCCTGCGTGGTCAGAGCCCCACCTGCCCCTGCTGCCCCTGAGACTCCCTGAGACGTCTGTGAGCCCGAAACTGAGCCGCCTGACAAACACACACACAATCTCACCTGTCAATCAAGCCATCAGTCACAGGTGACTAAAGTAAGAGCTGTGTCCCATTTCTCTCCCATAAGTAGTATAAAGGTTACTGAAATCCCAGAGTACTAAGCCAACTGGATTTTGGATGATATTACCCACAATCCCTTGCACTACAGATGAGGAGGAGTTGTGTAAGGAATGTGAGGCAATGTTTATATTTTCTCACTGGAAGGTGATTATATTAAAACCAGACATATTCAAACTGTGTGTGTGTGTGTGTGTGTGTGTGTGTCTGACCTGCAGGTGTGTTTGTGGATGATGTGTTTCCTGTGCTGGGGAGGATGAAGAGGGACTGGATGAAGGATCCCAGAGCGTTGACGATATCTCTGAAAACTTTAGTGGAGTGGGGCTTCATATCATACGACTGACAGAAAGACCTGCGCACACACAGACAGGCGACACTCAATCACAAGAGCTCTGTTTGTGTAGAATCTCTTGTGTCTGATAAATGATTAAGCTATAAAACATTTAAGCTAATAAAATATCACAACTGTCATTACAAATTTTAATTTTTCCACTCAGCTGTTTCTTTACTGTGAAAAGCACAGATTCTCAGTCATATGAAATGACTAGAGGTCATGCAGCCCTATTAAAGAAACCAGACGGAAATAAAGTTTAAGACTCTGAGATTTTGATTTATTGTTAAGAAAAACTCTAGACCATAACACCATATTCCAAGAACTTCTTTTTCCAAGAATTCAAGAATCAGTCTTTTTTTGTTTTTAAATATGGTCAAGACCAAATCACAAATCTGTCAAAACTTACTCGAGTCTGTGTGTGTTTGTCTGTATGTGTGTGTCTGCATACAGTATGTCTGTGTTTAAGTCTGTATGTGTGTGTGTGTATGTGTGTGTTTGTCAGCGTGTATATGTGTTTGTGTGTATGCGTGTGTGTGTGTTCTCTCACCGCAGTAAATGTGGCTGCACACACAGTCTGTGTACAGACTCCACTGCGACGGCTCTCAGCCACTGAGGTTTCTCTCCATCCAGAAACTTCACCAGCAGAGACAGGAAGATCTCACACTCTGTTACCTACAACACACAACACACAAACCACCGAGGTTATGAGATCTCAGCTATGACACCCACATTTAAGCTAAACCAGCTAATCAGTAGCCTGAACTGGACCATCTCACCAGGAGACTGTAGAAGTGTTTGATCAGAACAGAGACGACCCGCAGCAGTCTCATGCAGATGGGGAAATAGGGTTTCTCCACAGGGGCCGGGGACGCTGCACTGGAGCTGCTTCCCTGACGGAACTTGATGTTTGGAGAGAAAAGTTTGATGACCAGAGGACAGACTCGCTCTTTCAGCAGGAAACTGAACTCCTGGTGCTGTGAAGAACAAACAGGAAGAAGGTCAACAGCTGGGATATGTGCGCAGAACAGAACATGTGTATTTGTCATATGGTCGAGAACATTGCAGAATTTTTGTTTTTGAGGGAGTGTCATGTTTACCTGCAGGAAAACTTCCGGGAAGTCATTCAAAACAGATTCCAGCAGCTCCAAGCCAAATGTTCGTGTCATCTCTGTCATACCAACTAACCAATAGGGGGCGTCTGCGTTCACCAGCTGACACAGATCCTGCAGAGACAAGCCACATTCATCCATTCAGAAAGCATTAAAATCTATTTTATCGATAGATTTTATGAGTGCATTTACTTTCTTTTTGGTTCTCACTGTTTTTTTGTGTGGAAACCTTGTGTGACAAACACCATGTTTAAACAGTATTGTACTGGTGCATCTAGAGCTGTATAATATATCATAGTTACTGAAATATTGCAAATGGGAAAACTGCAATAAGCATATTGTAACAGCTTGTAACAACTAAATTATTACTATTGTGTAAATTATTAAATTGTGTAGATGGATAGTCAAAGGTTTAGGTGGATGCATATAGCAGAGAGACTGACACGTGATTATTAGAAATTGTAATGATGTTTTATTTTTCCCAGAAAGATTGTGAATCGTGTTAGTTATATTATTTTCAGGTTTTAAAATATTATTAAATAATTAAAAGTGACTTTTTAAGCATAATGGTGTTGCATATTGCATTATTTAGCGAGTTATCACATATCACATTTTTCTTCAATATCATGCAGCTCTAGGTGTGTCAATATTTTTCAGCACTGTAACAGAAGGATGCCCCTGGTAGCCGCACCTGGAACAGCATGTATGCATCTTTAGCGCTGGGTCTCAGCGTGCTGACAGAGCGCCTGTTACTGTTGCCCTGGACAACAGGAGGTTCTTCTGCAAGACCTAAAGCAACAGGAAGTCAAATATATAATCAATCAGATAAAGCAGAACTGTATTTGAAACTGCAATGAAATGATGATGTCAGCAACCCAAAATTATCAGAATTATAAGACAACAGTGACAACAGTTGTGGGTTCGATTCCCAGGGAGCACATGCACTGACAAAATGTTTGTCAAAATTGTAAGTCGCTTTGGATAAAAACGTCTGCCAAATGCATAAATGTAAATGTAAAGACAACAACCTTTAAATTTCTGGTCCTCGGCTACCATCCTCTCGAACACCACGGTAACGACCTGCCGGACGGTGGCGGCCGCTGTGTTGTTGGTGATGTTGTCTTTCGTGAAATGAAGTCGGAAACACAGAACGATCGCCTGACAAAATGAACGAAAAGATACACAAAACTGTCTGTGTCAGTTTATGCCTGCTACAGTTTTGTGTCTGTTGCAGGGTTTCTGTTACTGTCGTTTATTGCTGGTAGCCCCACCCAAAAATAAATCTTATTGATCCATATACATAGTTATATATCAGAAATATCAGAGTCATTGTATCAAACAATGATGCTGAGCTTCAATAAATGATCTGGTTGGACTGGAGAGAAAGGTTCTGAATGTTACAGTACATCAAACCGTGTGTGTATTTGTGTGTATCTGTGTCTAAATGTTCATGAGTGTGGTACCTTAGACAGAACCTCATCATGTACGACAGTGTTGGTGGTAAGCAGCACCAGAACTGTCTGCAGCAGTTTGAGCTCCTCCAGTCCGTTCTCCATCAGCTGCCAGAGCATGTTAATGATGTTCCCTGCAGCTGCCTGCGCACACGCAAACACACATGCACTCATTACCACATCTGAACTGTAGCTTTGACTACTTAATCCTCACAAAACACTTTGCGGCTGTACTATAGTATACTAAAGGTGTTAGATGAGTAGATAACACCATGTTACTTTTAAATACACAACCAAACAATCACAATCAACACTTCCAGTATTCTGTGAGGTTTAGGGGTGGAGTTATGGGGAAGAGGACATAAAGTTTGATTAGCTCAGTATAATAAACATTATGCCTACATAAACCACATATACAAGTATATGTGTGTGTGTGTGTGTGTGTCAATCTCACCTCCGAAACCACCTCGTGTGACATGAGTCTCTGAATGGCAGCGAGGCACAACTGCGTGATTTTGGGTTCTTTTGTTCCGCAGCCCATGAGGAACGGCTGGACCACCTCAGAACTGTTCTCCTTGAGCGCTGACCACAAACAAGACAACAAGAGCTTTATTTTACCAGAGCCTCTGTAGATCTTCTCAAAAAGCTGCTATGTGCTTCTCACACACACACACTCACCTGTCAGGATGTCTGTGTTTCTAGCGGCGATGGTTTTGATCTTAACAATGCCCGACTCTGCGGCCTGAGGGACCAGAACAAATGTGTGTGAGATTCTTACCGAAAATGGCCTTATGTAAAACTGATTCATGCACAGATCACATAATATCAGTGTTTCTGATGTGTTTTTCATGTGATTTTAGTCATTTAATCATCAAAACAAACGGCTCAAATTATACATTATTATTATAAGCTTACCATTGTGAACCGGGGTGAAATAAGGACAGTTTTGAACACTTATCTGTTATGTACTTGCTCAATAACTGATAAAAAAAAGTTAAAGATTATGGCTTTAGGATGCAAGAAGAAGTGGTTTGAATTCAGACCATTATTTTTTATGTTGTATATGATGTACCCAAAAATCTCAACTGGATTTGTTTTGTGAGATTCACAGCTATGTGTTCAGAAGATCTTCAAAGCTCATCACACTTTAGAAGCCAAACTCGAACACTCTCTGTACGTAAATGAAGAATGAACAAAAGAAAATAGAAACTTTTCACAGTTGTGAGTCTGGTCTGCAAACTGAAGCGTTTCAGAGAGAATCATCCAGTGTTGTGCGCTACGGCGCACCAATTCACAATCCACAGCTGAACAGCACACATATGAAGACACTATCTGTTCTGTCACTGCCTCTCTCTGCTGTCACACACAGCCATCTCGCTCCTGACTCGATACACACTCTGGAGATATCCGCAGGCCGTCAAAGACACTGAGACACAAACACACACAGTCTCTGCGGGGGACGGATCTGACAGCTCTTTGTCTGGTGAAATCTATGATGCTTTCATAGCTCAAGGTGATGCATTCTTAAAGAGGAAACCGACCTCTGATGTTACTGGTTTATCTGCTGTCAGACACAGAGTAGATTTGATCAAAATACAAACCGAGAAATATATTTACTAGCGTTTAATTCAAAATGTAGATTTAAAAAATCATTTTAAATGTGCAGTTTGTCATTTCTAGCATTAATAAGTATTAAAATAATGACTCTTTCTCTGTATGTGTCTATCAAACAGACAGTCAGACAGAGGTCTGATACATGACAGTCAAGCCTGAGTTTTTTAACCAGTTTGCATTTTAATTTTATAAACTTTGACCTCCTGACCAACAGTATTGCTTAGCGACAGTGTGTCAGTAACAGTGAGTGGTAAATTACAGAGCCACAGGTTGGTTAACCTCACAGATTCCAGGTAATCTTTAAAAGCTCCACAGTCGGAAAGCAGCTGAAAAATAGTTTGAAAGTAAAACCTGAGAAATGAGTTCTGTACTATGGTAAAGTGACAACATCATGGTACTGATTATTTATCATATTACTTTACCACAGTATTTGCATGATACCCTAAGGTATTTCAAAGACTACCATTGTATTACCATGGTACTTTTTTGCTATTTAATGTAAAACACATTAACAATAATATATTATCTAAAAATGCTCTGAGAACATATCTTAAAATTAAATTTGGTGTTCCACTGACAGATTTATTTTAAACATAAACCTCACAAACTGTAACAATTTCAACCCAAATCTAGCCATCATTACTCAACAAACATTTCTGACTCAGCAAAGGAAAATTTGCTTAACCCTCTCCCAGGAGGTCGCCAGGGAAACTACAGTCAGAGCTGATCTGCCAAACAAAACTGATGCTTCTGTTGCGGCAGAAATAAGATTAAAGCTTTTCATTAAGCGAAGCGTATTTCTGACCTCCTCAGATTCAGATAACCACACCAAAAGACCATGTGCTGTTACACCCTCAGAGCTCTGTAAACTGTCATGTTTAAAGGTTTAGCTCATGTAACCAAACACACTCATAAAAAGGCATCCTGGCAAAAATATAGATTGACTCAGCGAATTTTTTGTTTTTAATTACGGGTATAGCTACAAAATAAAGGAATTTTAAAGAAGCAGGTTTCTTCCACAGTCTCACCTGAACAAGGCTTTACTCAGCTGTGGTTTATAATGGAAACACATGGTTCATGTCTACAGTCATCAGAGAGAATTTCCTGTTTAACATGAATACTACAGAACACAATGATCATGGGGGTATTTAATTTCACCCCTAGTGACTTATCCAATCAGCTTTTAGACTCTGAACTCTCTTGTTTTATAGACAAACTTGTACAACATATGTACCAAATATATCTCAGCGGAAAATCACAGAAATGTCTCCTAAGCTCAAACTTTGACCGCTACAACTATCTGAAATCCGTATATATCTATTCCAAAAACAGATAAGCTATAGACATCTCATTTTAAAGTGAAACAAAGTTCTCAATACTGTCAAATAAGGCATGTGTGTGAAGCACACACATAAGTTTCTCATTTATAGCAATACTGCATCCATCCAAACAGTTCAGCATGACTTTCTACTTAAATGTGTTGGAGGAACTGCTCATGAGGTCTTAATTCACCCAAAAAACCGGCATGTGCTGGGCTCGGCTTTTCATGGCTGTGATTAAGGTTTCACGTCTATGACACTTTGAACAGCCACTTACAATGATATAACGCTGTCTAATGGCTGCAGTGTGATATGTCTGGTCTGACACAGATGTAACAAAAGTCTTTGTTTTTATTACAATTACTTGAAAACTAATCTTGTAATCATACACAGCAGTATATCGCACAGATGATGGCGTTTCTACACACTTCATCTACTGGATACACATACGTATTATATATATAACTATTATACGTGTGTGTTTGCAAATAACATATGTCCCACATATACATAAATTTAGTAGTCATAATTATATTTACTAAACATACATGTCACAATTATTATCATTTATATTATATACCGTGTGTAAAGCTGCTTTGAAACAACGCAACATGAAGATTGTATATACAGTGTCTATATACATAAACCTTAATTGAACAATTGAACCATCCCATGCAACCATAAATCATAACATCAGCCAACCATAATAGCAGCAATATGAGATATGATTTTCAAGATACAAGTCTCTCTGAACGTATAATAATAATTCATAATCTCTATACATACACGCGCGCGCACAGCCGATATGCATTCATACATGCACATACAGTCAAATCAAGCTGAGGTATATGTATACATATACGACATACATATACACACACAGGTTAAAGGATGTATATACATATGTATATACATATATATATATATAGATATATATATAGATAGATAGATAGATAGATAGACAGACGTGTTCACCTCTTTGACTGGAGGAAATTTCTTCTTGCACTCCATAGACAGAGAGCGCAGATCCGTCTGCATGTTCTCCAGAAGTTTCTTTACGGCTTCAGGACTGCTGGTCGACATCTTCACACTCATTCAACTCTAATGAAACTCCAATAATGAATGACGAATAAATCAAATTACACAACGCGCGAGACACATAAATAAAGCTCTCGCTGTAGCACACACATCAATAAATGTCTCCGTTCAGCCGGAATTGCTTTTATATGCCATAAACATGATCCTATTCATGCTGATGTGTATGACCTTTATGATATTTTTGACATATATGATCTTTATGATCTATATGTGCGCTTCACGCCTGAGTTTCATGATTTTTTTCCTCTTTCCTAGATCCCATAATGCCTGTGCAGAAAATGACACGTCACGACCCACGTCACTTCCGTAAACACGGACCAGATCCGCAACAGGGAAGGGACAGTGGCGCCCACACGTGGGCACTTTGCAGCACTGCA
Organism: Botia almorhae; assembly: GCA_036877575.1. NCBI lineage: Eukaryota > Metazoa > Chordata > Actinopteri > Cypriniformes > Botiidae > Botia > Botia almorhae. The sequence goes on along the minus strand of JAZGTJ010010238.1, from coordinate 8,987 downwards.
TTTGTTTAATTTACTGGGCCTGGTAAAACCCAATCACTGATAAAACGTACCGTGCATTTCAAAAGATGAATTTCATTGCATGGGGTTAAAGGTTTTAATATTTTAATCTGAAATATGCATTTACATGTATTCATTTAGCAACTGGTTTTATGTAAGGCAATAACAAGCATAAAGCAATTTCAAGATCAACAAAAAATATGAAGTCTATATGCGGCAACAAATTTATTGCAAATCTTGACTATTAATTTTGAATTTGGACTTGTAGATAACAGTTTCTTATATATATATGTGTGTGTGTGTGTGTGTGTGTGTGCGTACATTTATCAAGAACACTAAATTGTTAAACAGTAATTGCTAGAAATGCTTAAAAAACATTCAGGTAAGACAATAAAAATAGAAAATCATGATTTATGATTTACTAGCCTCCATCTTGAAACATTTAATTTTTGATTATTGACCCTGTGTAACACTGTGTAACACTGTAAATTGTTTTACATTACCTCACATTACCATACAACTCCCGCTGATACTTTGGGCCCTTTCCTTTAATCCTATCAAACCTGTTCTATTGAAAGTTTACAGTCTTCATATAGACATTTCTAATGCATGATTATAAGAGTATAAGCCCTACAGGCACTACTGTATTAATGATGTATATCCACGCGGATTCTAAAGCTCTAATTTGCTTCCTTAGAAAGCAGATGTATTGATCGTTTGAACCGAAACAGTCGTAAGACATTCCAGCTTTTTTTAACATCTACTGTTTCGATTTTGTTCCACTCTGCCCCCAGCTGGGCAAAGGGTGCAACCTTAAGAGACAACTTAAAAACTACACAAGGGTTTGTTTGAAAAAAGGAAAATTCAGCCATTCTCTCTGTGGTTTGAGATCCAGAAGGCTTTGGGGGAGTACCATTATCACCCAAAGGGACATTCCTGTTTTACTTATATGGGTCAACTGGAAATTTAAGACATGCTCATTTTTGGCCAACCATAACCTAAAAAGCTTAATTTATTAAAATAGCTCCATTTGTGTTGATACTAATGACAACAGAATGTCAGACAACTGGAATATTTAGCATTTGTAGTATTTGTTTTAGTATTTGTTTTATGTTTCAATGATGGTAAAAGTACTTCTGGATTTTAAACCAATGAGATTTAATTTTGATTTCACATTACAGAGATTGTGTGCATGCAGGCAATCTCCATCAAATGCAAATGATTGTTTGGCTTTCAAATTTTACAGTCTGCTCTCAGTGTGCATTCAGATCATCAGTCGAATATGAAGCCACACTTTGCAACTATAATATCAAAACATCATGTACTCAAACGTTTCTCTCTTTAAACTGCTCTCATATCAGGACATCATGGTATCATGGGAAAGTTTATCAAAAGCCTTCTTTCAAAAAAGAGCTACAGAGAGCACCCCATGATATTCTGCTGCTAAAATATAGCTGAGACCCCAAGGAGTCTGATGGTCTAGAGTGTGTTGCTATGTAGTTGCTAGGGTGTTTCCATGATATTCTTAGCCCTTGATAAAACCTAAACCCACGTGGGGTGAGCTGATTGGTTGGCCGGGTGGCGGTTGCAATGTGGAGGTCACATGACCTTTGGAGTTCTACAAACTCAGTGAAGTATAAAGTCCAAGACCACTGTCATATCAACCAGCAAAACACACTTAATGCTTATTTGGCTGCCAGTATTGTGAGGTATGATGGGAAGGTTTATCAGAAGCCCTCTGGGAAACACACGGTTGTCCATCACAGTTCCATCTCATTCGGCTAACAGTGAGACTCCTTCTCACTGACAGGAAAATACCCATCTTTGGTGGGGACGCTTCTCTGACGAAGACTGTCGCCATCGGCCATGAAAATAGCCTGAAGTTTTTGTTGTTCTTGTCGGGTCTTGGGCAGGTCTGGTGATGGAGTGGTGAGCTCATTGAAACGCTGATGACAATAAAGAAGAGAGAGAGAGATATTGGTGTGTTTCATTGGGACACAACCATTGGTTTATACAAATGACTATTAATATACATTAATATATAAACCTATATTATTAACTCGATTAACTACAAAACTTGTGTTTGTCAGGACAAAATTTAGATTTTTTAAAAATTTTCTGGATTGACAATGCTGTGTTTAAAATTATATAAAATTTTCAGGAGTCTTTAAGTTTGAAGGTTTTATAGGCCTTAAAGAAAAACAGACAAATAGATCTGTTTAAAATGTCACCTATATTTTACTATTTACTATTTAATATACATGCTTTTTATTATGTTTAATAATATTAATTTAACCTGAACAAAGGAGAAGGTTACATCATGTTTCAAAATACCAATTTGAAATCTTAAAATGAAATCTTTAAATTTCAGTTCAGTTAATTCCACTTCCTGTCATTCTAATTCAGCTTCCTGTGGGTGTGGCATATTCAATTCAAACTCCTTCTCATGACCTGAAATGGACCCATTCTCAAATTTCTGAATTTTGGGAACTCTTTGGAACACAGTGTCTACGCATGTTGTAGCTGTATATTGTACATTCTTTCAAATGTAGTAGATCATCCAGGTATTACATACATGCCGCACATGGTACGCATATTACATACTGCAGAATAACCAGGGTAGTATGCTATAACAAACTTAGTCCTGATTGCCAGATTAAGTGTCACTCACCTCTCTGAGGGAACCTTTGGACGCGCTTAGTTTAGAAACAACCCACAGTGGAATACAAACCATCGAGGACAGAGCCAACAACCAGCCAAGAACATACCCCCACCAGGGGTACACATACTCATTATTATACTTCAGAGGCGTGTATTTGATCAGGGAGAACGCAAATGTACCCTGCCAAGAGAGAAACCGTAAAAAAAAAAGATTATAGTGTTTAATTTTAGTATTAAACACTAATAACTAATAACAAGTGAATAACATAATACTGATGTGTATTTAGATTACAATGGTGTTTGCTATTATATAATAAAGACTCCTGTCTGAATTGTCTAGTTTTGCTGTGCAGTTGCTAGGGTGTTTCTATGATATTCTTAACCCGAGATAAGCCATAAAACCACATAGGGTGAGCTGCTTATTCACAGTGGTCGCCATGTGGAAGTCACATGACCAGTTTAATAACACTCAATAAAGTCCAAGACCACTGTCATATCAACCATCAAAAAAATCTTGGAAATGGGTTAAATTAATTTAAAGCTTTAACTGTGAATAAAGACTTACAAAACATGTGGCCGGAGTAAAAAACATCCAGCAGTATTTAATATAAGGCCCAGGACGATAACCAATCATGTCCTCAATATTGTCATAGAACCGATTTGCACCTGAAAAGACACAAAATAGGCATAAAAATGGTCAAAAGTACGACTTATGTAAACAATAACAAACAATATGTCTCAAAACTTAATGAGTTGTCTACTGTCTACATATGCTACTGTCTACAAACCTTCTAAGGCAGCGGCCAAACAGAAATAAAACCTCATAAGTCATTTAGAACAGATTTTTTGTTTCACTCTACACATCACAGTGCATTCTGGGATTGATTCTTCAATGAGGACACATGGACTCTTACTAATGTTGTAATGTTTTTTGCACAGACCGATTGTTTTGCTTCATAAGACTTATAAACACCAGCAGGAACACAGGAATTCATTTTGTGTTGCCTGTATCTGCCATTTTGAATCTAAAGACCCACCAACTTTTAGGCATTTTATGAATGAGAAAGAACAACAGTTTTAACTAAAAGTCTTTTTTACTGTTCTACTGAAGAAAAAATGTTACTAACATCTTGGATGGCCTGAGGGTGAGCAAATCAACAGCACATTTTCATGTTTGGGTGAACTATCGCCTTATGTGTGGCAGTATAATTATAAGCCCCTAGCATGCTGACTATGTAGGCAGATAACTACATTTTGGAACAGAGCTAGGGAACATCCACTAAAGTTCCCTAACAGTCAAATAAAGTTTTCACATGCAGTGGATTGGAACAATATAAGCCCGAAGTTCCTATAAACACAGAGGTGCTAAAACAGTGTGTCAGTAAAAAACCACCAGCTCACCGTAAATCCAGGCGATGCAGACTGTCTCAAAAATAGCTACAAAGAGTAAACACATTCCACTGGCTGCATAGTAGTCAAACAGTTGGAACACATACATGCCACCCTGAAAGAGCGAGAGAGAGAGAGAGAGACAGCTATTTACATCATAAAACTATGATTTATTGGACATACTATAGTATTCTTTATGGTATCTTGGAATACTGTGTAAATACAATGGTATATAATAAATAGAAATCCTTTATCTAATGTCATCGCTGTACCATGGTACCATGATATGCAACAGAGGACCAAAACCAGGTTTAGGTCTGTGTAAGATGAGATTGTACCTCAGTAAGCATTATGAGACCCACAAGGAAGGACACAACAGCAACAGCGAGAATAAGCAGCTCTCTACGGTTCTTGCGACGGAAGAGAGACGGATGCATGTCCACCATCGCTGTGACCAGACTCTCCACACACACAAACTGCATCACAACACAAACACTCACAAATGAATACTCTGCAGTATTCACACACACATTTTGACTCCTGAATTAAGTGTACAGAATGTTCCTGCCTGACTGTCTAGTCCCAATAAAACAATCATGATGAAGAAGAAACAGGCCCACAGAGGAGAGATCGGCATCATGGATACAGCCCGAGGATACGCAATGAACGCCAAACCAGGACCTGAGAGAGACCACGCAGAACACAACATCAGAGAACTATGAACGTAGAATAAAACTTAGCGAGTATTAATAATTGTGAGATAGAAATATTTTCTTCTTTTGGTGTACCACATTTGCTTTTGAATATTTTGAGTTTGAGTTGAATATTTTGTCCAACAAAAAATCAGATTGTTTTTAATTATTTAATACACATGTAAGAGAGGGAAGCAACTTATAGAATTTTATGAGTGATGTAATTGTGTGACTGGTAAATGATTGGCTGAGGACATGAGCGGAAAAACACCCACCGGATTCAGCCACCTCTGAAATAGGAACATTCTGCTCGTAGGACATGAAGCCCAGAATTGAGAAGATGGCAAATCCAGCAACAAAACTTGTTCCACTGTTTAGAAAACACAGAGCCAAAGAATCTCTGCAGGGGAAACAAAAAAACAACTGTGTTATTAGAAAGCTGGATAAATATGAAATCAATATAAAGTGACCAGATTTCAAAATGTATAAATATAAAAATCTATATGAAATGACCAGGTTTCAAAGTGTAGAACTACACAGTTCTGATCAATGGCAGAGATACAAACCCCTGAAGCTTGTTTTTCCTTCTGCAGATATTTACAGTCTAATAAAATGATGGAATGTCACAAAAGAATTGCACAGAGTGCATTTGTGGTATTTAGACACTGCTAAAATTGCAATTTTAAAGCTAAGAGAAACAAATAAGAAATATTTATGTTCTGGTTCTGTTACAATTATAAGCATGACATGCCCATATCAGTATGTATGTTGATGATTGTGATGGTTTCTCATGCGTTTCTCACCTATAGCAGTTGTTGTTGTATTTGTTGTAGCTTCCGAGCGCAGTCAGGCAGCCCAGGCAGATGGCATAGGAGAAGAAGATCTGTGTGCCAGCATCCATCCACACCTACATGGAAAAAAGAAGGCAAGTGCTTAGCTTGTCTTGTTTTGGATAGCCGCAGCATGTACAGTAAGCCTGTCAGATTTTTACATGAAAATAAGACCATAACATTATCTGATGTGTGTTTAGATTAACATATAGGTAAACACATTATTACAGAATTTAATTATGTGAGTTATTTGTAATATCTTTAGCAGCATTAATCCACAATTACGCCTCAGCTAAAAGACGAGGTGAACGACTAGATGCTTTTGAAGGATTCCTGGAACTCTGTAATATTTTAATCTCTTTTTTGCTCGAGGAAAACATGCAGACAGTAGTTGAGCAATGAGCTCATCTATCAACCAGTCTGACAGAGAAATGTGTGTTTGTCATAAATCAGAGAACACAGGTGATGGGGGACTTCTTATGACGTGAAACATCATGTGACTCCAACCCAAACCCAAAGATGTCAACACAGCATTTGTTATGTCTCAAATCCAACGAAAATGCTCTCGTTGACTAGAAGCTGTATACCAGAAGAACCATTGTACCATTCTTCTATATATCCTTCTTAAGCAGTGGCTGTTTTATCTGAGGTTCAGGAATGCTGGGATACTTCTGGGTGGCTGAGAGACGGTCTGTTCTCAGATGTCGTGTAGGGTGGAGTGGGATGGGGGTGGGGGGTTGGTCTTTTGACACAGATGTGAAAGTTACAGATCAGAGGTCAAATGAACAGATGGACAATCATAGCAGGACAGAAAACAACGAATCCCTACTGAGTTTCCTGCTCTGGGACACCAAACACCTGGGTAGACAAAACCGCTCAACCTTTCAACTCAGGACACTGTGTGTTTGAGAAAACAACTGGGTTGTGTTTCAGAGGAATTACTACATTTACATTTGGAAAACGCTTTTATCCAAAGCGACTTACATTGCATTATACTATACATTGTTTCTGTTTAATCCCTGGGATCGAACTCATGACCTTGGCATAGTTAGTGCCATGCTCTAACCGCTGAGCTACAGGAAAGCATGTAGCTTTATTACTACAATACACTTTGTTCACATGGCACACAAATCTGATTTGATTTTAAACCTGATATTTGAAACGGACTGTTCACACTGCCATTTTACAAGTGAATGAAACTGGATTCACGGCGTCAAAACACTAGAGCTCTTATACTGACTTTCCAAAACTAATCACTCATTCACATTGTGTACACATGCTGTGTCCTAGAATAATGAAAAACTAAGAAATTTTATCTGGTTGTTGAAACACGACATAAGCCAATAGGAGTTTTTACAGAACTGAGATATTAGGAATGGTATGATACCTGTGGGTCAGCTAACCGTCCCAGGTCCGGATAAAGATAGAACTGTATCCCGCGAGATGCTCCTGGTAGTGTGACGCCTCGGATCAGTAAAATCAACAGCATCACGTATGGAAAGGTCGCAGTGAAGTAAACCACCTGTTGGGTAACAGAACATCAGTCGGAAAACTGTTCCATGGCATTTTGATATTTACAGAATGATTCCTATATTCTTTACCATGGGAAGTACGTGCAAGATTCACACACCAGTGAAATAATACATTTCCATAGCTTTTCCAATAAGTTGGATTACTGGATAGGGATTTTTAAAATAATCTTTCAAAGTCTGTGTACTCAAATTTAAACTTTTATCTAAAGAAATAGATTATGTCTAAACATAACAAAAAGGTTTTCACTATATATCTTTCACTATAAACAATGTCTGTTGAAGCCTTATACATTATACTTTAAAATCCCATATCTATCAATCAATAATCAATACAAATATTAATGATCAATGACAAAAGTAATGTCACTTGTCACATGTACCTTGCCTGTAGACTTCACCCCCTTCCAGATGCAGAAATAACAGAGAATCCAGGCCAGCAGCAGACAGAGAGCCAGATCCCAGTGAAGAGACCCAATCTCATCTATCCCAGAGGAGATCCGTAGAACTCTCCGTCTGCCCAGAGAACCACACACATATCAGCGCCACCCAATAACCCAGCTAGGTTGTAAAAACGTTTCCCTAATGTTTCTATTAAATAACAAAAATGTTAAAAATGCTATTTTGAATGTTCTATGAACATTTTTTTAGATGTTGTATTTCAATTATTGCTTGGTTATAAGAATGTTATTTAAACATATTTTAATTCTGTAACATTTTTAAAACATTCCACTAACAACTTAAGAATAACATTTTATATATATATGCTATATAAACATATACAAGTGTTTGAAAACATTTTAAAAATAACTTTTTACTGCAAGAGCCTTTTTAAATTTCTAGGAACTTTTAAAGAACGCCAGCCAATATTCTGAGAACGTTCCCTGTTAGCTGGGAAATTATCATTTTCAGGACTGCTAAAAGATTTGCATAAATAATTCGCAAAACACTACAAATTGTAGAAAACGTGTTCGCAATTTAAAAAACTGTGTATATGTAACAAGCTTACAAATTTATCAGAGAAGTACAATATATTGTACAATAGAAATACAACAGAGACACAGTGGAGGTTTCATCACCATACAGGAAATTAGGATGAATATGCTACTGAAACTTACTCCCAAAATTCAATAACAGGAGATGTTGCATTTTCCAGGTAACTTTGGTCAACAGAATTATTTCGTCTTTGGAACTCCATGCAGGACTCTAAGAGAAAAGAGCAGAAGCTTGATTTTCCTGAATCTCTTTGATTTGGAAGAACGTACATACAGCAAGAATCTCTGAATGGTGGAAGAGAATAAAAGTAACATCTAAAAGATATTGAGCAAAGTTCACCTCCACCATACACATTAAATGTGATACTAATAATAACAGAATACATCTGACTCAGCACAGATAACAGTGGAGCGTCACACATGGGGGCTCACCTGTGTTCCAGGTGTTGTTGCAGGAAGACCACGGCAAGTTCCAGGAAAATGAAAAGGAGAGATAAAATATTCCCCAGGCCAAAACTATGATGTAATAGAAGTTCAAAAGGGCAACAATGACCTGGGTGGCATATCCAATACCTAAAGAGAGAGAGAGAGAGAGAGAGAATTATGCTTGTACTAACTGTAAAGCACAATATAAATATGACACAATATTACAAAAAACATAAAATAAAGAGGGAGTTGTTCTTTGTGATGCTAATGTTTATGAATATTTTATTAAATAACCAATTTAAACTTCTAATGGGTATTTGTGTGCATTCATACAACAAACAGTATTAAAACAGTCGTGTTAAATGGAGTTTATCAAAAGTGAGTTTAGTTGTTGAGTTTATCAAGATTTTGACTCTTAAAAATTCCAAAGGTATTCCAAAGCCTTATTCCAAATAAGTCTTTTACGGT
>JAZGTJ010010236.1:0-18355 GCA_036877575.1 Botia almorhae | reverse complement strand
ATTTACAATCTCCACCTACAATCCCTGCCGGACCTGTGACTCGAACCTGCAACCTTTGGGTTACAAGTCCGACTCTCTAACCATTAGGCCACGGCTACCCCCATTTTCTTTCTGAGATGGCATGTCAGTAAGAAATAGTACAAGACAGGTGACCCTGCTGGTATAAAACATTTTGGGGCCCTAGTGAATTAATTTGAAATAAAAGCATATATTGCAGCTACAGTTTCTGATTCACCATTGGCACAGCAATAAAACTTATGAAAGGAGGTCTTATCATCATGTTTTGGGAACATTCTCCTGTCTCTGAATGAGAGAACTAGACACCTTGGCTCTCTGAGGAGCTGTGTGTGTGTGTTACAGGATGGATCAGGAGAATCTGAAAAAAGTGGTCAAAGTAAAATAAAAAAATAAAGTCGTATTATTTTCTCATCTAGAATATTATGGTTAACTAACTGTACAGTCGTGGCTAAAAGTTTTGAGAATGACACAGATATTAGTTTTCACAAAGTTTGCTGCTAAACTGCTTTTAGATCTTTGTTTCAGTTGTTTCTGTGATGTACTGAAATATAATTACAAGCACTTCATATGTTTCAAAGGCTTTTATCGACAATTACATGACATTTATGCAAAGAGTCAGTATTTGCAGTGTTGGCCCTTCTTTTTCAGGACCTCTGCAATTCGACTGGGCATGCTCTCAATCAACTTCTGGGCCAAATCCTGACTGATAGCAACCCATTCTTTCATAATCACTTCTTGGAGTTTGTCAGAATTGGTGGGTTTTTGTTTGTCCACCCGCCTCTTGAGGTTGGTTTGACCTCAAGTTCTCAATGGGATTAAGATCTGGGGAGTTTCCAGGCCATGGACCCAAAATTTCAACGTTTTGGTCCCTGAGCCACTTAGTTATCACTTTTGCCTTATGGCACGGTGCTCCATCGTGCTGGAAAATGCATTGTTCTTCACCAACTGTTGTTGGATTGTTGGAAGAAGTTGCTGTTGGAGGGCGTTTTGGTACCATTCTTTATTCATGGCTGTGTTTTTGGGCAAAATTGTGAGTGAGTTCACTCCCTTGGATGAGAAGCAACCCCACACATAAATGGTCTCAGGATGCTTTACTGTTGGCATGACACAGGACTGATGGTAGCGCTCACCTTTTCTTCTCCTTTTCTTCTTCTTTTCAAGCCTTTTTCCAGATGCCCCAAACAATCGGAAAGAGGCTTCATCGGAGAATATGACTTTGCCCCAGTCCTCAGCAGTCCATTCGCCATACTTGCAGAAGATCAATCTGTCCCTGATGTTTTTTTTGGAGAGAAGTGGCTTCTTTGCTGCCCTTCTGACACCAGGCCATCCTCCAAAAGTCTTCGCCTCACTGTGCGTGCAGATGCGCTCACACCTGCCTGCTGCCATTCATGAGCAAGCTCTGCACTGGTGGCACTACGATCCCGCAGCTGAATCCTCTTTAGGAGATGATCCTGGTGCTTGCTGGACTTTCTTGGATGCCCTGAAGCCTTCTTAACAAGAATTGAACCTCTTTCCTTGAAGTTCTTGATGATCCTATAAATTGTTGATTTAGGTGCAATCTTAGTAGCCACAATATCCTTGCCTGTGAAGCCATTTTTATGCAACGCATAGTTGGCTGCACGCTTTTCTTTGCAGGTCACCATGGTTAACAATGGAAGAACAATGATTTCAAGCATCACCCTCCTTTTAACATGTCAAGTCTGCCATTCTAACCCAATCAGCCTGACATAATGATCTCCAGCCTTGTGCTCGTCAACATTCTCACCTGAGTTAACAAGACGATTACTGAAATGATCTCAGCAGGTCCCTTAATGACAGCAATGAAATGCAGTGAAAAGTTTTTTTCGGGATTAAGTTAATTTTCATGGCAAAGAAGGACTATGCAATTCATCTGATCAGTCTTCATAACATTCTGGAGTATATGCCAATTGCTATTATAAAAACTTAAGCAGCAACTTTTCCAATTTCCAATATTTATGTAATTCTCAAAACTTTTGGCCACGACTGTACATATGTTACATATCATCTATCATACTAATTGACTACACGTCGCATAGTCTCAGAAGTGCATATGACATGCAGTGCATGTTTTAGTATGCAGTCTGAATACATTACTCTCATACACCACTGAGAGAGGTACAAGCCTTAGCACGTAATGACAGGTATTTCTAATGCAGGTCCATTTATTCAAATGGTCCAAATGTGGTTCAGTTCACTCTGTTCATAAACCAACTACAAACCTAGTATCCCTAATTAGTTTTATTAGTTTCCCTACTATCCATAATTAATATATATCTTGCACATATTATTTGTAATAATACCATGTATTCTGTGTTGAACGTGTTGACTATGGCGGTTGTCTAATGAAAGGAGTTATTTGTTAAGTTTAAAACAGTTGTCTTTCGTGGAGTTACAGTGTCAGTCTGTATACCTGTAGGGTGAGAAGGAGGGATGGGGAAGATATCCAGGATGGTAATAAGCTGCAGCAGCGGCAGCCGTGGCTGGATCCAGCCCCAGTGGCAGAGAGGGCATGCGCAGCTCCTCGGCCGTGGTGTATGGACGAAAACCTCTTAGGTACTCGTCTGGAACGCTGGCTGAGGGCACGACATGGGGCATCTGACGAGGCAGACTGACAGTACCCCAGAGCAAAAGAGGTCAGGTAAACAGAGCCAATAAATCCCAGATGATAGGCTGTCACACACACAAAAATATGTGTGTGTGTGTGTGTGTGTGTGTGTGTGTGTGTTAGTATGTGTATGTCTGCTATTTACTTAATTGTGCATTGTTAAACATGTAAAGGTTGCACCACATGTTACAGTATGTACACTTACAATTTACTTACCCAGCAAAATACTTGTTACTGGTAACTAGATGTACTTAATATGAGTTAGGTTAGGTTCAGGGTTTATATCTAGCAATTACACAGTTACACAGCAAGTACACAGTATGTACATGTAGTAAGTGTAAAACAGGACTGTAATTTAAAGTGCTACCTATGTAAAGTATACCTCACAAATACACCAAAAGACAGCAGGCTGTAAATACGTCTGACACAAATAATGCACACCCATGCTTCTTACTTTGTTCAAATAAAAGGATTTAAGTGTTTACAGATGATTCAATGTGGACCAGCAACTGTTATGCAGATGGATTCTGGATGCATGTGAAAGTCATTTTTCCTCATGGGTTACAATCCTTTTTCTTGTTTATTTTTAAAATTAGATCTATACTTTTATCATTTTAAAATTTGTTTTGTGGAATGCTACACCCAAGAAGTATGTTTGTATTGTCTGTCTTTAAAACAAATGCCAGTTGCTTTAGTATTTTGTTTCAATGATGTTTAATTAGTTTTAAGTGGGAAGTTAGTGATTGACTTTTGACTGTTTGTATTAAAATTGTGTGAGTGATGTGGGTGAGATGCTATACAATGCAACAGTTAGTGTAAAGATACAGACTTTAACATTCCACTGTGTGTCCTCGTGGAAAGCAGGAGTCCAGAAATACTCACTTTAGAGGCTGAAAGCGTGACTCTTGCATCACAGACGCAGGGGTCAAGCCAAATGCATAAGGGTTTCCGACCATGTGGGTAGGGATTGTGGAACCCCCTTTCTCCTGGGCAGCAGAAATGTCTGAACCTAAACGGTCACGACTGACGCTGTGGATACCAGACTCGGCCTGAACAGAGGAAAGACGGGCAGTTTATGTAAGAGGTTTCTCAGCATAGAGAACAGAGTTACAACACTAAGAACAGAGTTAAAGCATCCCATCATAATGCACTGCGAAAGTCAAGTCATTTTTTTTTGTATAGTACTTGTCACAATCCATGTTTGCAAAGCAGCTTTACAAAATAATAATGCCTTAAAACCATTCAAAAGAATAACTACAAAAACAGTATTTAAACATATGAACATATAATTCATATATACAGTACATTAAGGTTCTTACTAAATATTAAAATCCATACATATACACATACAATATATAAGCAGTTAGAGAATTTATGACGATGTATCAAATACATGTACAATGCTTTATGGGTATTAGAGTTATCTGTGATAATCACAGATTTTTGTGATTTGGTACAGGGTTTATTTACAAGTAAAGCTGATATTACACTGACTTGCGGCTTACAGAAGCGTAAGGTTATTGTTGAAAAGCATGGACAGCAAATCCTGAAAGCAATATAAAATATGAAACTTTTAATGCTGACTTTTTCTTTTGCCCACCTCTTCTTGTACAGCATGCACGTAACCTCACACAGCACCCTCACACAACCCCCAAGCCCATACTCCTCTCTGAAGCTCCCATTAGCACATATGAAGGAGGAGGCGTCCAGCCAGGTGCAAACAGTGCAGCTGGGTCATAGTGTGGATCAGATAGATCAACAATAGAATAATGGATCAGACAGGAACACCTGACACTTTCATCTAACTGTGCCACCAAGATCTGTCACATCACTTCTGCTTTATATGTGGTGTGGCATATGGGGGTTTCTGAAATCCATCAAGTGCCAGGGTAGGTGATTTTGTCCAGAAACATTTTTGTTAATGCTGGCTGAAAGTCACTAAACATCCTGATAACAATCACAAAGTAACGTCTAAATTATCTATTTATATAAATATCTTCTGTGGAAGGCACAGGACCATGAAATGTTCATCCAATTATTGTGTTTAATGCAAACGTCGTCTGTCAAGACTATTTACATGTTCATGTGTTGGAGGAAGTGTGGCTTTGAAGAGCACTCTGAAGTGAGGGATGGATCTTATGCTTTTCTTTTTTATGCTAGCTTGCTGTTGCTAGCCTATTTGAAATTGCCTACTCTACCTTTAATAGTGTTTTATTTAATGTAGCTGTTTTAAAATTATTACTTCTTGATGAAACGATTAAGGACACAAACTTTTATGGTTTAATAGTAGTTGGTCTCTATGGATTTTTCTTTGATTCTAGATGGTTGTCATGAGAACTAATCATATTTTCACTCTAAATTCAATACTATGAATTCTTATTACAATGTGAATTTAATTTGATTCGCATTTCTTGCCACTGTCGCATTTGGTTGCTCCCTGGGAGACTACATATATCCACGCACATATACTTATAAATACAATGGTCTGATTAAAATCCTATAGGCAATTAATTTTTACAGTTTGTAATGTAAAATGTAAAATCAATATCTTATTGCTATACATCATTCTTTCACGTATACTGACACTATGATCATATTGCTTGATCATGTTTAGACAGATAAGCACAGACTAGCCACACAAGTTTGCTCTAAACCTACATTCTTACAGCAGCGTATGGAATTAATCACTCTTCATCACAGTCTTTAATGATCAATGATTTATTTTCCCTGTTTTTATAATTTTTTGTTTCCTCTGTGTTTAAATGTTTTATGTAAAGCTGCCTAACTGTGAAAAGCACTATAGAAGCAAATGTAATTTTCATGCAGTGCCATTATGGTAATGCAAAATATGCACATTTTTTTATTTTTAATAAATAATATATTTAGTATTTAATGTATATTTTAGTATATAATGTGCATTCAATAATATATTTAGTTAATATAGATTTTTTAATTTTTTTGGTCAAATGTAACCTGGACACAGTTAAACTAAACTGTTTAAACAGGAAACAAAAGTTTACTTTGTCCTCTGCTGGTCAATGACTGCATTACACTTGGAGTTCTACATGGCCTACATGGACGAATATATTTGTGTGTGTGTGTGTGTGTGTGTGTGTGCGCGAGAGGGGGAAGAGAAAGAGTAAATGTGTTTCATTAGATGTGTATAACAATGTAAACATGATTTATGGGGACACTTCCTGTGTCAAAAAAATATTAAATGGTGATTTTATTTCTGTGAGGGTTAAGTTTATGGGTAGGGTTAGGAATAGGGATAGAGGGTTAGCCATAGAATATACAGTCTGTACAGTATAAAACCCATTACATCTATGGAGAGTCATCATAAACCACATATGCCAACATGTGTGTGTGTGTGTGTGAGTGCATGTGTGTGTGTAGGCTGACAGGTGTGTGGTGGAACCGATACACATTAAAAATGAAAGAGTGATGGAGCCTGGAGCCGTCTGATGCCTGGCTCCTCTGTCTGTCTCTCTGTCTGTCTCTGTGGCTTTTGTGTGGCAGGCAGTAAGGCGGGACACGAGGCGCCTTCTCAGGGTAGGAAGGAGCCCTCACTGCGCTTCATCAAAACAATACACACGCATTTTAACTTTAAAATGTGGGACCCCTTTTCAGAAAAACTATAGTTAGGTAACAGCAAGCAAAAGTTTATGTGACTGTCTCTTTGCAGGCTTATATAATCAGAGTGTTAGGGGATGAAGCAGTGGGGAGAATATAGAGCACACACACAGACACACACACATACACACAGTGCTAATAATGGCTGGGGGAAAAGACAAGAGTGCTTTTTGTTAAGTGTGTGTGTGTGTGTGTGTGTGTGTGTTTGTTTGTGTGTATGAATACGCTGATGACTGAAGTTTGTCTGCACAAGCAGGGTGCGGACTGAATGCAATGCAATGATTGGATGAACATTTTCTAATCCTCCCTCTTTCACAGAAAATATATTCATACATAAATACATTTAGACCACATAGTGATTGCTATCAGGATGTGAAAAGCATCTGGAATTGACATCACTGTATTCAAATGCAAAATAAAAAAGGTGAATGCGTGTTTCTTTAACACTGCTGGGGAAGAGGGGTGGTCAGGGGGCAGTACAGGATGTATACGTGGTGCTGGATGTAATGCTCCTGTCATGCTAACATATCAATGTGAATGTAAGCGTAGTTTAATAAATTGAATTACTGATCTTATTTGCGTGTTTAAATGAAGTTTTATTAACTAAGTTCGGGAGGAGCACGGTCATGTAATCCAACCAATTAGCACGCAACGACGCATATATATATATAGCCGTTCCTCACCTCCGTCACATGACAGTCTCGCAGCATCCCTCCACCACCCCATCACCTCACTCTTAGCTGGTATCTACCTCAGTCAAGGACGGGGGGAGTACTCTGGGTTCGGGCCAAATTCCGAGCTCGGAGCCCTCCCAGCACGCCAAATACGCATCAGTGATCATTTGCGATTGCATGTTAGTGCGAACTCGTGAATAAGGTGAACAGTAATATATAGTTGAAAATATACTATAGTTGTGATGGGCAAGCAAACCATTTTAATAGTTAATTGTCAGCAATAGCTTGACTATCTGTAGAAAAAACATGATGTGTAGGTCTGGAATGGCTGTTTTAAGTCACCTTATACATATGTGTGCCATCATAGTTCGTCTTTTTCTCAGATGATAAAGTTTGGGAAACTGTACACAGCATGTGAATATTTAATGGAGTAAGCAATAGGCCAATTTATGATTGGCTGTCCACTGCTAAATTGACATGGTTCTGGAACCTCAGTGTGGGAGGTGATCACACAAAAGCAGCATCGGGTTTATTAACCCAAGCTTAAAATATACAAGTATAAATAACAAGAATAAAACAAAGCAGGATTAAAAAAGTTACCTGGGATAATCACAGTGTGAAATGCTAATGTTCTTTTAATTTGCTGTAGTTTATTTTTACATAATATTCCTTTCTTGTTGTGCGACTTGTGCTTGCACGATGACACTAAGTTATTAGTTATATACCTTATTAGTGGTCTTTGTAAAGGGTAGGGGTGGGCTCATATTGCTTGGCTAGGCAAGCAGCAATGAATGGTGGCATTACAACTTCATAGCCATGCCTAGCAACCAGTTACAGAACCTAGCAACCACCTCATTGACTTCATTGAAAAGGTAAGTGGCATCAGAACATCATAGAGACAAGCGGGCGATCTCTTTTGACTTAGACTGGCAAGTAGTGTTTAAATATCACCATGGTCCAGCCATGCCCTAGCAAGCATTCAGAGCATCTCAGAATGAGAACAGCATTGAGATATGCGAGTTGGCTCTTTTAATTTAGACACACATTTTGTCTATTAGTTTTACCATATTAACTGTCTAGCTACATCCTAGCAACCATATATGGTACCCCAGTAAGCATGTTATCAAATGAATAAGCCAATCTCATCATTAGAACATTGTAGAGACATTTGGGTGAGCTTATTTGACTTGGGCTGTCAGTGGGCTTTAGGTATTGCCCTAGCAACATCCTTGTCACTCTAGCAACTGCATAACATCATAAATACCTGAATCAGTGGGAATATGATTGGCTTCTTTATTAAACTTCCTCTTATCTACTTACCTACTTCCAGCTCAGATAGATTCTACATTTTAGTCACAGCAGTGTGGTGTTATAGCTGCAATTCATAACATTATGCTTCTATCGTAATCTCTCTTTGTAACATTCCTCAGTGCCTGACATTTGTCACAAAATCAGGCCAGACAAGTTTTAAAGCAACATAAAATTATAAATCAGCTTTAAATTAGCTATAAATCAGCTTCATTTGCAGCTTTAATGTGCCAGAGGAAAACTGGCCCTCCCGGTTAAACCAGGTTTCTCACAAGGCTTTTTTCTTTATACATCACTGGAGTTTAGGTTCCTTGCCATGGTCACGCTATTGTCTTGTTAACTGGGAGACTGATGACATTTAACTTGGCTCAGGGTTTTGTAAATTGTTAATAATGCTTTTAGCATAATGACCTAACTACAGAGCTAAAGACTAATATTTGCTGTTCTTTGTCTGCCATTCTCTTTCATTATGCAATGTTCTGATCTTTTATGGTATTACTGCAAATCCCTAATACTCCATAATCCTAATCCATAAAATTGCATCATCTTTCTAAGTGCCATCTCCATTTATCTTGCTTAATATGAAACCTGACATTTTCATGTTAATTGCCTAAAGGTCTCAGTCTCAGAAATACATTTTTTAGTAGGCAGTCAATACATTACCCTCTCATAGACCACTGGGAGAGATACGAGCCTTCACACGCAGTAACAGGTATTTCTAATGCATGTTCATTTATACAAATGGACCAAATTGTTACAGTTATCAACGCTTTTTTTGTACGCTTTCCTGTAGCTCAGTGGTTAGAGCATGGTGTTAACAACACCAAGGTCATGGGTTCGATCCCAGGGATTGCACATACTCAATGTATAGTAATCAATGTGTAGTATAAAATGTAAGTCGCTTTGGATAAAAGCGTCTGCCAAATGCCTAAATGTAAAGAATGTAAATGTAAAGTTATCATCAGGAAACTCTTTATACATAAACCAAATACAATCCTAGTTTTATTAATATACATCTTATAACAAACAATATAAATTTTGCATTAATACCATGTACTCTGTTTTTTCCTCACGGTACAACACATGCACCTTGTTGTACATATTTGATAATTTTTCTGTTTTATTTTTCATTATATGTAAAGCTGCTTTGAAACAATGCAACATTATAAAAATCGCTATATAAATAAAACTGAATTGAAAAATAAAAAAGCCATTTCAATATACACTATATTGCCAAAAGTATTCGCTCATCTGCCTTTAGACGCATATGAACTTAAGTGACATCCCATTGTTAATCCATAGGGTTTAATATGATGTCGGCCCACCCTTTGCAGCTATAATAGCTTCAACTCTTCTGGGAGAGCTTTCCACAAGGTATAGGAGTATGTTTATGGGAATTTTTGACCATTCTTGGCCAGAAGCGCATTTGTGAGGTCAGACACTGATGTTGGATGAGAAGGCCTGGCTCACAGTCTTCACTCTAATTCATCCCAAAGGTGTTCTATTGGGTTAAGGTCAGGACTCTGTGCAGGCCAGTCAAGTTCTTCCACACCAAACTTGCTTATCCATGTCTTTATGGACCTTGCTTTGTGCACTGGTGCACAGTCATGTTGGAACAGGAAGGGGCCATCCACAAACTGTTCCCACAAAGCTGGGAGCATGGAATTGTCCAAAATCTCTTGTTATGCTGAAGCATTCAGAGTTTCTTTCACTGGTACTAAGAGGCCAAGCCCAGCTCCTGAAAAACAACCCCACACCATAATCACCCCTTCAAAGTTGGCACAATGCAATCAGACAAGTACCATTCTCCTGGTAACCGCCAAACCCAGACTCGTCCATCAGATTTCCAGATGGAGAAGCATGACCACTGGAGAAGCAGTCTCCACTGCTTTAGAGTCCAGTGGCGGCGTGCTTTACACCACTGTAACTGCTCGGCCATTGAAACCCATTCCATGAAGCTCTCTATGCACTGTTCTTAAGCTAATCTGAAAGCCACATAAACTTTGGAGGTCTGTAGCAATTGACTCTGCAGAAAGTTGGCGACCTCTGCGCACTATGCGCCTCAGCATTCGCTGACCCCGCTCTGTCATTTTACGTGGCCTACCACTTCGTGGCTGAGTTGCTGTCATTCCCAATCGCTTCCACTTATTTATTTATATTTAGTAGCGAGGAAATTTCACGACTGGACTTGTTGCACAGGTGGCATCCTATCACAGTACTACGCTGGAATTCACTGAGCTCCTGAGAGCCGCCCATTCTTTCACAAATGTTTTATAGAAGCAGTATGCATGCCTAGGTGCTTCATTTTATACACCTGTGGCCATGGAAGTGATTGGAACACCTGAATTCAATTATTTGGATGGGTGAGCGAATACTTTTGGCAATATAGTGTATCTATCATGCTAAAATATACTAGCAACATGTCTATTTATAATAAATCATGCTATCAATATGTTAATTTATGCTAACAGTGCATAGCAACTGCATAGCAACAGTCTAACAACCTCCCTCAGTATGTTATAAACCACATAGCAACACCATACCAACCACCATAGCCATCATTTAACACAATACCTAGCAACCACATAGCAGCAAACAAACTACCACTATGGGTACCTTAGCAACTGCATAACAACAACTTAACAACCACTTAGGGTGCCCTAGAAACTGCATTGTAACACCCTAACATCTACCCATGGTACTATAGCACTGCAGCAATCACCATGTATAACATGCAAATAGCATGCTAAATCATATTAGCATCATGCTAATGTGAAAATATGTTTACATCATGTTAAAATGTTAACATCATTAAAATATTCTGGCCCGAGCTTTGCCACGACAAGCAACACTCACATTTTCTTCAGAAAATGTTTATAATACAATTTAACTATATAAAATTTTTAATAATGTTTAAACTTTATTAACACTAAAAACTCTATTAACCCTATTAAATTACCTAATTAATAATGCACAGGTAACTTTGTGATGCAGGATGCCATGGTACCTGTTTTGATAATGATTCAATTCAATTCAATTTTTTATATATAGCACTTTTTACGATGATAGCTTCACAGCAGCTTTACATAAAAAAGCATAATAATAATAAAACAGAACAAATGTCTGGCATGTTAATGGTATTATTGCAAATAATATGTGTGAGATGTATAAGACTAGGTTCATAGTATGTTTATAAATAAAGGGTTAACTGAACCGATAAAACCACAAAATGTTTAAGCAAGACATGCGCTCCATCTTAGGGTTAGGGTATGATAACATTATTGCATTGTGAACAAGTGTAGTGTCTACTCCATATTTTATTTATGTACTTACACACAATGGGGTATGAGAGTCTGGGCTTTATTATAAATACAGTCATGGCTAGATGGCATTGTTAGGCACAGCACATAATGGAGTTAAACACCAGTTATCACATAAATTAAAACAAAAAATTTAATTTCCTGTGTCTATTATTGCATCATGTTAGCTTAGCAAACCTGCTAATGTTCACAGCTGCATTAATTAGGTAAACCGGAACTGGGGAAATTTCTCATAAGAACAGATGTACTGGCTCTACACTAGATCTGTCTTTCATTTCCCCAAGGTCCTGTAGTGAGCAGTATCTGGACTTTATCCAGACCAGATGGTGGGGAGATGGGAGGATCCGAGACTGACTCAGCACCAGTTCAACCTGACACTTGTCCCATTTCCGGTTTAGCTAGATGCCCATTTTCATGCCAATTTAAGAAGCCATAACTTTGATCATCCAAAAGCAGTGGGAATGTGATGGAGTCTTAAACTATTATCTATTTACCTACCTCCAGCTCATTTAGACTCTACAGTTTTGTTCCCTGCCTAGTCACGGTAGCAGTGTGATGTTATAGCTGCAATTAGCAACATTATCATCTGTTGCTATCTCTGTAACGTTCCTCATTGCCTGACATTTGTCACAAAATCAGACCAGACAGTTTTTAAATCAATATAAAATTTTAAAACATTATAATAAGCTCTCGGTTTTTAACCAAAAACGTTATGGGCTGCTGCTTTAATGTGCCTGACAAGAACTGGCCCTAACAGTTGAGACTGGTTTCTCCTATATACATCATTGGAGTTTTGGTCCCTTGCCACTGTTGCCCTGTTGGCTTGCTTACTGGGAGACTGCTGACATTTGAGTTGGCTTAGGGTTTGTAAACCATTAATATTGATTTGAACTACTGTCCTATTTTGCAATTTCATTTTCTCCCATTCTCCTTCATTAAGCAATGTTTAGATATTTTTGTGGCATTATTGCAAATCCCTAATACTCTTATTCTGTAAAAATGTTATCTTTCTACGCTCTGTCACCATGTAAGATGGAACAGCATATCTTGCTTGTCATGATACCTGTCATGTATCATGTTAATTGACTAAATGTTGCATAGTCTCAAAAGTATATACTATTGTAGTAGGCTGTGTGGATACTTTACCTTCTCACTGAGATACAGTGAGGAAAAAAAATATTTGATCCCCTGCTGATTTTGTACATTTGCCCACTGAAAAAGAAATTATCAGTCTATAATTTTATTGGTAGGTTTATTTTAACATCCAGAAAAACTATTTTAAAAAAGTTATAAATTGATTTGCATTTTAATGAATGAAATAAGTATTTGACGCCTTTGCAAAACATGACTTGGATGCAATCACAGAGGACAGACATTTCTTGTAGTTGGCCACCAGGTCTGCACATATCTCAAGAGGGATTTTGTCCCACTCCTCTTTGCAGATCCTCTGCAAATCATTAAGGTTTCGAGACTGATGCTTGGCTACTCGAACCAACCAAGATTTGACGGTACATGGTCCTGTCCATCGTCCCTTTGATGCGATTCAGTTGTCCTGTCCCCTTAGCAGAAAAACACTCCCAAAGCATAATGTTTCCACCTCCATGTTTGACAATAGGGATGGTGTTCTTGGGGTCATAGGCAACATTACTCCTCCAAACACTAGGCGAGTTGAGTTGATGCCAAAGAGCTCGATTTTGGTCTCATCTGACCACAACACTTTCACCCAGTTCTCCCATGATCATTAAAACTCCACGAGGCAAGATCTTACATGGAGCCCCAGACCGAGGGAGACTGACAGTTATTTTGTGTTTCTTCCATTTGCACACCATAATCACACCAACTGTTGTCACCTTCTCACCAAGCAGCTTGGCGACGGTCTTGTAGCCCATTTTAGCCTTTATAGGTCTACAATCTTGATCCCAGACCAATCTTGTCCTCCGACAGCTCTTTGGTCTTGGCCATGGTAGAGAGTTTGGAATCTGATTAATTGCTTCTGTGGACAGGTGTCGTTGATACAGGTAACAACATTTATATTTATGTTTTTGGCAGACGCTTTTATCCAAAGCGACTTACAGTTCATTAAATTTATACATTTTATCAGTGCATGTGCTCTATGGGAATCGAACCCACGACCTTTGCGTTGCTAGTGCAATTCTCTACCAACTGAGCTACAGCAATATCCTTTAAGTTAACTGAAAATTAGTGTTTTCAGTTAGAACACTGCCTTTGAAGGAAGTAGACAGCAGAAAGTTAGGCAGTTTACACTTATGGCAAGGGGCTTTTTGTATGTGTGCTTGATTTTACCTCTCGAACAGGTCGACTCTCGCTTCTCCACAGGCTGTTGACAGTTTTGGTTGGAGCGATGGTGACCACTGGTGGGGTGCTGGCTACACTGTGACCCCCAGGAGGCACAATAACTGGACCCATGGGGCCACGCTTGGGTGTGCTGACTGGGGAGCTGTGGTTAGTTGCCGGAGATGAGACAGGAGATGACTCACTGCTGATAGAGGATGCTGTCAAAGGACAGGAAACAGAACAGAGCGTAAGACCAGCAGCACGAAACATCATGCTATTGATGAAGTCATTATGTTAGCTATCTTTGAAGGAATAGATATTTATTACATCATTTGACATAACATTTAGCAAAATGTCCAAACTCTCTTCCAAACAAAGAAATATTGAATTACTGATGGCAAGTTAAAATATACATATACATATATACACATACACATATAGACAATTAAATGGAAGTGATGGCAAAGGAACGTAATAGGAGTCCTGATCTGTATGGATATTCAGCCAATGAAAGGACTCCCACAGTTCAGCTAGGTCAGATCATTGTGTCATCTATGCTATTTCGCTAACTTCTCCAGTACTGTACATCCCTCAAAGCTTTAAAGACACACATCAAGCAGGTTTCAGTCAACAGCAGAGGTAAGGAGGCGCTTGCTATGGTAATTACACATGTACACGTGTAACATGTACATGTACAACAAAAAACACCATTAAACATGTATGCAGAGAGCCAGACAGAAAGAGTGTGTGTGTGTGTGTGAGAGGAAGTTCTCACAACAGCAAGTATCGCTGAGTCCCAAGAAAGACCTCAAAAATCTCCTGATTTTTTTTACACGCTCAGTGTTCAGCAACCTGTCCAAATGAACCACAGCATAAACTAAACCTCTACATGGAGCCAAACATTCACATATAAAAGTCTGATGATTGAAGATGGTTTATTTACTAAAGATACACATTTTTATGGATATACATATTCTCCAAGATATACATATTCTCTAAAGATACATACACACACACACACACACATATATAGTATATTTACTGTGTATGGGTAGGGTAACAGTTTATATTAATGTTAATATGTTAATTCTGCTAAACTTCTGCTTAAATCCGAGCATATTTAACATGTTAACAAGTTATGTAATTTGCATAGTTTCACTCATTTACTTGTCCCACAATTGTATTAACTGCAACAACAGTTTAACTTTCAATAAAACGTAATTACAAATAAGATTAACATAATCTGAACAGAACCTACATTATAGCGGATAAAAATCTATACTATCAGTCAAAAGTTGAGGGTTCTTTATTTATATTTTTTCCACATTTCAGACTAATAGTAAACCCATCAAAACACGGTGGTATCTGTGGGAATTATGTTATAACTAAAAGCGTTAAAAACAAATGAATTCTGTGTTACATTTTAGCATCCACTTTCAGTGGAAGTCTATGGGATGGTTGCTAGGGTACTGTAACTGGTTGCCAGGGTGTGGCTATGAATATGGAATGTCACCATTTGTTGCTGATTGCTAAGCCAAGCGATATGAACCCAACCATAAGTCTCTACGGCATTCTGATGCAGAGCTGTAATGTCACAAAATTCAGCCCAATTCAATCCCAAGTCTATGGAACTTTTCGGCCCCTTTTTAATACGGCCTTAAAACATTGTAACCCTTAAAACAAGACACACGCGACGCAGACACACGCGACGCAGACACACGCGACGCAGACACACGCGACGCAGACACACACACTTGTCCTGGGGCTGCATCAGAACAGCATCAGCAGTAATTCAAACAGCCTGTTTTACAGCTCATGTGAGAGCAGAACTCAACACACATCAGTCCACATGCTGCTTCTGCATTACAATATGCTTCATTGGATGAAACAGTAGATATCAGGACCAATCTGAACACTCATCATTCTCTCTTCTAACCTCATCAGTGACTCATCTGAAAGGCTTTACAACAACTTGATGCGAGGCAAGAGATTTTATCTGTAACTAGATTCTGAAGAAAATGTGAGTGGTGCTTGCTGTGGCAAAAATCAGGAATATTATAATATTGTTAACATAATTTAGCATGACATTAGCATGTTTTAAGATGAAATTACATGATGTTAACATGACTTAACATGATACTAGCATGACTTAACATGATACTAGCATGACTTAACACGATGCTAGTATGACTTAGCACGATGCTAGCATGACTTAGCACGATGCTAGCATGACTTAGCACGATGCTAGCATGACTTAGCACAACGCTAGCATGACTTTTAGCACGATGTTAGCATGATGCTAGCATGACTTGGCACAACGCTAGCATGACTTAGCACAACGCTAGTAGGCTTGCCACGATAGACGGTGTTGACGGTGTTACCGGTTTTAAGACGCAACACCGGTGACATCACTTTTCCACCGTGACACCGTCCTGACATTTGTTTTTTTAAGTATTCGTTTTTTTATTAAATATTTATTTGAATTAAATGGAAAATATAATTCTAAATAATTTACTTAAGACGAGAGCAAGCACTATAATTTAAAACTAAACACAGCTACAATGTGTCATATGTTATTTATCACGTGAGTAGAACGAGAGGAGTTGAATTTACAGAAAGAGAATAGCGGACGATTTAGTGTCAAAACGCAATGCAAAAGTGCGTTTCATTGTTATTATGAGTGTATACAAATAAAAATAGACCCTTTACAGATTCGAATGATGTATTGGTTGTATCTGTACAATCAAAAATGAAGGAACATTTACGTTCTTTTCCGCGTTATCATGAAGACATGCCTCAAAACGTGCCGGCGCGTTTGTCGACCCCAGAGGGTTAACACACTTTTTCTGTTTATTTAGTGTGAAATGCTCCCAAACCTTGGGTGACTTGGGTCGCACGGATTTCTCTGCCTCCGCCATGTATCTTTCCTCTACCTCCGCTCGTTTGTTTTATTATTTGTGCTCCGCTCTGTCTATGAGGCGCTGAACTCTGCTAGCATCAGTGCACGAGAGAGACTGAGTGTGCTCACTCCGCTCTGCCTCAACTAAACGTTGTTTTAATAATCAAATGACTCCGCGTCGTGCGACACGATGAAATTCATCGCCAACTCTTTTAGTAATCGATTTAATCGATTCGTTGTTGCAGCCCTAACACACACCTTCAAGCGCGCCGCAAGAATGAGGGTGCCAAAATGGGCAATGCCCAGAAGCCAGACGAACAGGTGCAGCCTTATTTTTTAAAAACTGCTGACTTGTCATTTTTGTAGCCTAATGTCATTTTGGAAGTTTTTCTTTTATATTCGTTTCTTGTTCATTTTCGTTTAATCCTATTTAAACGCTGTGAAATTTACTTATTTATCTTTCTATTTTATTTTCTTATTCGTTTTAAAAACGTTCTAACACAGGCTACGTAATAAACGTTCTATGGTTGTTATTTGTTTGGTTCCAACTTCCAGAGTTTTTTCAGCCTGTAGCATTGTTGTGTTTTTTTTGTTATGTTAATAAAAGTTCTGTGTTTAATATCATTGATTTTTTTTGTAGTTTCGTTGTCGTCCACTCAAACATTTGACGCAGAATTGCCAATTCCCGCAAAACTAAAAGTGAAAGTATAATACGCACGCATTTAAAAGCTATTTAAAAGCAGAAAAAAAGGAAACCCCCACGGTGATACCGGTATTACCTGTGTTGTCACATGTCGATTAACCGGTGGAGAAATTTCCTTATCGTCACAACCCTAAACGCTAGCATGACTTAGCACAACGCTAGCATGACTTAACATGAGGCTAGCATGATGCATGATAGATATATGAGTTTGCTTGCACAAATTCAACCCTACACAAAGTAAGGATACACTTTCCCCTGTTTCTTCTCCTAAACTAGAGACCTACCCCTCCCCATTCTCTCTCTCTCTCATGACTATGACAGCCTTTCATGACTATGGCCATGACCATGGTCTTTCTATGATCTTCTACTACGACAGCCTTTCACGACTATAACAGCTTTTCATGACTATGGTACAGAACTGTCATTCTGGGCAAAACATGTATTGTGGACATCTGTTCAAAGAACACCAGATAAAAAAAATACATAATTATTACTAAATACAGCTGTTTACCCTGTAATTACATCGCCACTAGGGTTGTAACGGTATACCGGTATGGCGGTTTATCGCGATATTGACATGTACGATTATCATATCGTGCACATTTGCTTATCTGCGGTGTTGAAAAAAAAATGAAACCAGATCTCACCGGCGCTGCCGTGTATATGCAACTTCTTTCCACTTGACTGCTTAGACTCCACCCATACCCAAAGCACAGAGTGCGACGCGGGACAAGATTTGATGGGTGAATGCGGGTGCGGGCGGTAAGGTCCTCATGTATGTGCGGGTTGCGGTAGAATCGAATTAATCGCGGGACTCCCGAAAAATGGAATTTCTATTTCTAACTGTTCTGACTGTATTTCTATATTCTGAAAAGCTCC
>JAZGTJ010010235.1:0-18357 GCA_036877575.1 Botia almorhae | reverse complement strand
CATGGGCCTCTTGGCTGCTTCTCTGAC
The DNA here is from genome assembly GCA_036877575.1 of Botia almorhae. NCBI lineage: Eukaryota > Metazoa > Chordata > Actinopteri > Cypriniformes > Botiidae > Botia > Botia almorhae. The sequence goes on along the minus strand of JAZGTJ010010235.1, from coordinate 18,330 downwards.
CAGTGCTCTCCTTGCTCGGTCTGTCAGTTTAGGTGGAAGGCCATGTCTTGGTAGGTTTGCAGTTGTGGCATACTTGTTCCATTTTTGAATGATGGATTGAACAGTGCTCTTTTAGATGTTCAATGCTTGGGATATTTTTTATAACCTAACCCTGCTTTAAACTTTTCCACAACTTTATCCCTGACCTGTCTGGTGAGTTCCTTGGTCTTCATGATGTTGTTTGTTCTCTAGTGTTCTCTAACAAACCACTGAGGCCTTCACAGAATAGGTGTATTTGTACCGAGACTAAATTACACACAGGTGGACTCTATTAACTCATTAGGTGACTTCTGAAGGCAATTGATTGCACTGGATTTTATTTAGGGGTATCAGAGTACAGGGGGCTGAATACAAATGCACGCCACACTTTTCAGATTTTTATTTGTTTAAAATTCTGAAAACCGTATATCATTTTCGTTCCACTTCACAATTATGTGCTACTTTGTGTTGGTGTATCACACAAAATCTCAATAAAATAATTTAAATTTGTGGTTGTAAGGTGACAAAATGTGGAAAAGTTAAAGGGGTATGAATAGGTTTGCAAAGCAATGTATATAAAGTATATATTTATTTTATGGAGGTCCAAATATATAATATAAATATATATTTTTCTTCAGAAAGCTTTTACGTCAGCTCCTCTCCTGTTTCATCCTGACCCACAAAAGTCTTTCGTAGTTAGGTAAGATAGATTCCTTTACATCTGGAGTTGGAGCAGTTTTATCGCAGAAGCAGGGGAAGCCTTCTAGACTCCATCCATGTGCCTTTTTTTCCAAAATGTTATCCCCAGTGGAGCAGAACTATGACATCAGGAATAGAGAGTTATTCGCTATCAAGCTCGCCCTGGAGGAATGGAGGCACTGGTTGGAGGGGGCCCTCCATCCGTTTGTTGTGTACACAGCCTATAGAAATCTTGAATATTTCAGAGAAGCCAAAAGACTCAAAGGCAAGCTTGATAGGCCCTTTTCTTTACACAGTTTCATTTCACCTTCTCTTATCGTCCAGGGACTTAAAACACCAAAGCAGATGCTCTCTCAAGACTCCATGCACCTGGTTCCCCATTAGAAAATCCTGAACCTATTCTTCCATCCAGTATTGTTGTCAGTCCTATTTAATGGTCCCTGGATGAAGAAATCACATCTACCAGTGCCTCTGATCCTGCTCCGGCGGGGTGCCCCCCAAATCTTACCTACATTCCTTGCAGTCAATAAACACCTCTAAGGCCGTGTTCACACAAGTAAGTTTTTATTTGAAAACGCATATTTTTCTCTCCGTTTTGGCCTTCTGTCCACACTGAGACAGTGTTTTAAGTCAACGAAAATGTAGCTTTTTGAAAACGCTCTCCAAAGTGGATAAATTTGAAAACACAGTTTTCACCTTGCAGTGTAGACTGTAAAAACTGAGGTTTTCAAAAATCATGAAGCATTTTTAGTTGTGTGACGCAGTCATTTGACCAATACAGCCAAGATGGTGGACGACATTCTCCATAGCTTTTGCTACTTTATACTTATTTGTTACTCACAGCAACAACTTCACCTCATTGTCGGTCCATTTAAGACCTTAGGAGGGTGACGGGCAGGCAGGCTGGTGGACTGGATGGGCAAGGCAATGGGAACCAGCGAAGAGCAGTTAAGCCCAGCGGTGGCTGGAATGGCGATGACAGAGTCCAGGACGGAGGGAAATTCCACCGGGCAGGGAGGATTATGGGGAAGCAGACGCTGGAACAAAACAAACACAGCAGGAGACACGGCCTAAAGCAGGACAAGACAAGACTGGCACAAAACTGCAAGGGAGACTGCAAGGACGCTACACATAAACTATGAACTAGACTAATTTCTTGACTAAATATTAACTCCAACTTGACTTAAAACGACTTGACTAGACTAGACTAGGAATATTGCCATATAGGCAATATATGGCAATATATGAGAGGGCAGGGCAGACGCGGACAACGGAGCACGTGGCAAGCTGTCAAGCAACCGCGTGCTCAGACACAAAACAAAACAATACAAACCTGGGCCGATCAGACCGAAGTCCTGACACGAAGTGTCTTATGTTTTACTTTTGCAGAATGTTTCACCAGAATGTTTCACCAGAATGCTGACGATCACTCTTGACCCGTGACGAGTGATTTTTAATTGGTCATAACTGCAAAGTTTCCGTGAGCCTGTATTTTCTCCTCGATCTCATGCTGATGCTAATGCTATCTCTCTCTTTACTAACCACATTCGTGGAGATTTGCACGTGCCTCCCACTGACGAGGTGCTTATGAGTGATTCAGGATTTATAACTATATATTCGAGATTTATTACTATATTTTCAGGTTTATATTTATATATTCAGAATCATAACTATATATTTGAGATTCATATTTTTATATTTAGATTTATAACTATATATTTAGATTTTATATAATTATTTCCTGTTTGGTCCTCCCTATATATATATATATATATATATATATATATATACATATATATTTATATATGCTCTTCAAGTATTTACAGGATTTCACACATTTGGTGAAAAAAGTAGTTTTGGTTTGTATATGTCTAAGTATAAGCATTTCTGCTGAAGTTCTGTAATGGTGTAGTACAGAAAAAGAAAGCAGACATCTTTAACTGAAAGATTTTTCCTCCAATTACAGGAATAAACAAATATTGAATTGGGTATTATTCAGCCTGAGATTAACTCGCAGATGTTCCTGATCAGTTTCAGAGTACTGAAGTGATAATGAAGGTCTAAGATACTCATTGGCAGTGGATATATGCTTATATAATGGACATAGCTCTGAGGGGTTTTGTGTGATATCTACACTTCCATACTTCTAAGCTTTGTAAAACCTGCTTAGGCTGCCATATATGCCATACAAGACTAAATTTAATTATTAACTTCAGGGCTGATGATGGCAGTCATATTATATTTCAATATATAAAATTAATTTACTTTTTATTTAGATGGAAAAACACAGCATATTGTTGTTTCCTTTAAACAATGACAATAAAGAGCTATTCTATTCTATTCTATTGCAGTTAAAAATACTGTCAGAGAGCAATACATTAGATTCAATTTTATCTGGCAGTTACTCAGATTATGTGTGACCCTTAAAATATGCTGTCATACTACAATCTTTTGTGTTCATCAATCTGGAGCTGCATGAAAATTACACCCGACGCTGTGATTGGCTGGAGACATTACAAAAGTTTGCACAGTTCCAAGCCTTTTACTAACAGTTATTCTAAAAATTCATAACTGTTTACTCACACTTTTGTCTTTATCTGTATGCAGTTTTTGTTGTTGCGTGAAACAAAAAAGTAGAATTTTATAGACAGTTTCCATGTACTAGTAACAACTATTCATGCCTCAGAATTGACAGAAAAGCACCATACAAGCATTTTATATGACTCATCTATATTTCAGGCTTTTCTAGAAATACAATAGTATTGTATTAAGAGCAGACAAAATGTATAATCTTCTCCATCTTAAATTGTGTCCAGGGGGCAGTTTAATGGGAAGAAGGTTGGGAAGATTCTAGGGCAGTGTTTCTCAACCAAGCAGCCGGCAGCCACTAGGGAGCCTTCAAAGTGAGCCTTAATTTAACTTACAATTATTTAAAATTAGACAAAATAACATTAAAATAAGCTAAAACTACTTCAAATTAAGATTTTGATATTGAAGATCGTATATAAAAAGTGAATAAAATAAAAAAATTATATAATAAAAAATATAAATGTTTTTAGTTTTCGAAGCTCTAGAAAATTTAATTGGGTAGAAGTTGTGAGTTGGGTGGGTTGGGGGGTGAACAACACTGTAGATAGCCTATGTAGCCTATTTTGTAGATATGCCATTTTTAATCTGGGGATACATCAAGTGAGAGCTTCAATGGAGGAAACCATAATCCAACATTCTTTTTGAAACTTGACAGTTGTTGTTTGGAAAAAAATGTCTAAAGATTCTTTAAAGTATTCTAATTTTGGGTTGAAATTTACAGAAAACCCAACCACTTATGACAGGTGAGTAAATAACGACAACATGTTCATATGTAAGTAAACTATTCCTGTAGTGAATACGATTGTTTTAAGCTCTATACTGTCTACAGTAAGCATAAAGCTCTTCCTTTTGCTAAGAGTTTTAGTCACTAATGGTGTGACTGCTGCTGCTACTGACTCATCAGCGCTAATATAAATTTCCACCGTCAGGCTGCAGATATTTCCTGGAGGCTTTCCAGTCCACCTGGACCCAATACCACCTGTTATTAACATCGCTAGAACCCACAACAACAAATGTATTTACTGACCTGACCTCTATTCTTTCTAATCAGCCTCTCCAGGCTGGTGGTGCTAATAATCAGTAATTTATAATCTTTCTAGCTGAGCCTGAGTGCTTACAGCACACCTGAGTATCTTAGAAACACCTCCTGCATGATAATTCTGCTCAAGATATCTCTCTGCGTGCACAATATTAAACATCTAAGCACAAGGCACAATTGGCTCACACGCTAATACCAGATCACATCAGTTACGTAGCAATTGTTGCCAGTCACACTTTTTAATGGAGCTGTCTCATCTATGTTTCACATCGCCCTAAAAAAACACACTAAACAGAGCCAAGCAGCAGGCTGACACTTGGGCTCTGATGATTGTTGTACCAACGTTTATCAACCAAACAGCTTGGCCTGTAATTTAATTATTGTTATGGATTGAGTTGTATGTCAGTCTGAGAAGATGCCGGTGAATGTGTGGTTGGGTTGGCATGGGAACCCGAGTGCTCATTACAGAAACAAACAAGCATTGTGCAAAATAAGATTCCATCTGTTCTTCTTTCAAACGATTCACCTTCTTTCACCTGCTGCTGTTCGCAGGAAATCAACAGAGTTTAAAAATACACAGTGCTTTAAACACAACCCCTGCTTTTCTCTGTCCTTTATAGTAAATACAGTTAATGCATATCGCAGAGAGGAGATACTCATTGCGGGAAGTGCTGGAGGCCATCCAGCTGTTTTGGGCTGAGGCAGTGAAACAACTTGACAGTCCACAAAGACCTTTTCATATTTTTCCATGAATTTGCTTAATAATATGAGGCCATGAAAACGAAATTTTGTATTGGTTCTTTCCATTATTTTTAATAAATAAAATGTATTATTTACAGCACAAGAAGCAGCAGTATTTTTAACAAACCATTATTATAGACTATTATAGGCTCTAATATATATATTATTAAATTAGCATAGTTAATTATTATACATCTAGTTGTAAATACACCAGTGTGAGAGATTTTTTATGGTCTAATATTTATATACTACAAAAAGGTTTTAAGATTTATATGTATTTGTAATTTTTTGGATGATTGCATGCATATCATCTGCCCATAAACAAAATGATGTAAATAAAATTCTAAAGATAACTTTTATCAGCCCTCAAACTGACAGACTGATATGACATATTTATATATATATATATATATATATATATATAACATATATTTTTAAGTTATTAGTCAAAAATTAGTCAAGTTTTAGTAAAAAAGGAAAATATTAATATACAACTTTTGTGTATCAAGTAGGCGTGTATGGTACACAAAAATCATCAATCGTATTTTTTTTCTATAAAAAGACATTTGCCTTTCAATAAAAAGACTGTCAATATTGCTGCAACCGGCAGCAGCAAACACTGGAGTTTATGGTGCTGTTGGAGTTGGAGGACAAGATTTAAAGTGCTTATACTTTTAGATGCAACTTATGTTAACAGCATATTACTGTATAGAATAGGGTTATACAGAATATAGAATAGGGTTAGAAATATTGTGCTCCCATAAGTCTGTGAAATGTACCCTTGCTTACCATTTGGATCATCCTTTATGAGAAAAGAGAAACTACGCACGTGCAATGATTATAACACTGTATCTGAACCAAAAGTAACAAAACATGTACTGTTACACCTCTAATATCAAGTATAATAACTTTATTATATAATAATAAAGGATAACTTTGTTATGAGCAAATGTGTGTATTTAGTGGTAAGATAAAAGCATTGGGTGGGATAATTGCTGTATTTGCATTAAAAATGACAGGGGGTTTATATCAGGGGTTTAGGTGAAAGTATAGTGAACTTCATGTATAGTGAAAGCATGAATTCATGTAGCTTCATGAATTCATCTCACAATCCTTCAGCATATAAAACTATCATGAACCGAAAGCATATACACAAGAAAAAACTTTATTCCTGCCCGCCTCTCCTTCAACTCAGTAATAAATTGCACATTAAATTTAGCCACTGTGTTAGCATTCTCTTGTCTCAAAACATTTTCATTTATGGTTATCAATCTTTCTTCTTAGGCTCTCGCCATGGGAATGATGACAGAGTATTACCACTACATTTTTACCACCCTGGTAAGTTATGTATAAATGTATATATTATACAGTGATTTTAAAACTACAGTGAAGATTATTCATAAAATTATTTGTATATCAGGCCAATACATTCCCTTTGTGCAAAAAGTGGAAATCTTGCTTGTATTCAGATGTTGTTAGGTTTTTATCTGTTTTCAGCTCTAATGTGTTTTCCATACTTAGGCTAAGACAGTATTTTTTATGGTAATTGGCTGTTTTAGTTCGTCTGTCTCCCCACATCTCATTTTCAAGCTTGAGTTACATTATTTTATCTCCGATATCAGTGCAACACATTTTTACATATGTAAAATCACGCCTATTTATAGGCACGTTAAGGTCATGTGACATAGTGTAGCGTGCCCCAAAGCCTTTAAAAGTGCCTGCAAAATACATCAGCAACTTCTTGTCTTGAGAAAGCTCATTTGTCTGCACATCAGGGAGCACCTGCTCTGAGCCCACAGTGGGTGTTTCTGCTTTCCCCAACAACCCAGGTGTCTCGGGGGGCAGATGCACCAGGCAGTTCATCCATCCCATGTTCTCTCTTTTACGTCCAGATATCTCCTGCCAGTTTTCTTATTCAGGAGACTGGACAGGTAGAGATGATACGTCTCTCAGATTTTCTGGCTGTGTAAAAACTTCTGCCCAGTTATTCCCATTGATGTTGAGTATAGTAGGGAGAAGGTACAGGATTCAGTTTGCCTCTCATCCACCTCGCTTCAACACTGTTTTGCAGACTATGGTATTAGAAGAGCAGCACCTAGTGTTGGCCAAAAAGCTTGAGACTGTCTAAGCAAAAGGGGCTATAGAACATATTCCCTCACACATGAGAGATCTGGGCTTTTATAGTTATTTTGTAGTACCCAAGAAGGATGAGGAAGTGTGTCCAATTTTAGATTTGCATCATTTGAAAAGGTCTATGAGAAGATACAGATTCTAGATGTTAATAACAGATCATGTCTCAAAATCAACCTGAAGACTGGTTTGTCATGATAGATCTAAAGAAGGCATACTTTCACATTGAGATATTGCCAGAACACAGGATATTTCTCAGGTTCGCTTTTGGGGACCGAAGCTTACCAATATTGAGTGTCTCCATTATTTTCTGTTGCATATGAGACCATTTCAGTTCTGGCTAAAGAATAAAGGTTTTTATCCCCAAAACCACCCGCAGATGATGGTAAGGGTACCCTTTAAATGTGGATTAATAGTTTCTCAACTTAGGACCCACTTTAGGGGCACAATTGTGTGGCAGGATTATTACGACAAATGCTTCTCTCATGAGCTGGGGTGTAGTTTTTGATGGCTGGGCAGTCTATCGTCTGTGGAAGGGCCTTCATCTCTCTTGGCACATACATTTCCTAGAAATGAGGGCAGTGTTTCTGAGACACTTCCTTCCACATCTCAACAGCCAACACGTGATAGTCTGTACAGACAATACCACAGTGGTCTCTTATATAAATCACCAGGGAAGGCTGTGTTCATATCCCCTGTTCAGACTGGCACAACAGATTCTTCTTTGGGCAGAGACCAGACTACTCTCAGTTATAGCAAAGTACATCCCAGAGTATGCAAATCTGGGATAATATATCCTGTCGAAGCAGGGGCTGTGGCCCAGGGAGTGGAGGCTTCATCTATGAGTGGTGAAGTCCATTTGGCAGAGGTATGGCCGAGCTGAAGTGAATCTGTTCACCTCAGAGGAGTCAACCTACTGTCCCCTCTGGTTCAGCCTCACTCATCCAGCTCTATTGGAGCTAGATGTCATGGTACAGACATGGCTGAGGCTGTATCTGCATTAACATTCCCCATAGCGTCAAGCCATGACACTGCATCATGTTTCCTTGAAAGGGAACATCTCAGGTTACATATGTAACCCAGTTTCCTGAGACAGGGAATGAGATACTGTGTCACAAAAGCTTTGTGGCATGCAGTGATGTCACATGACCTTGACTTGCCTATAAACAGGTGTGATTTTACACATATTCAGAATTGGGAGCGCCTGAAGTGCATTCCATATAGTGTCAAGCCATGACGCAGTGTCTCATTCCTTGTCTCATTCTAAACAGAGAATAAGTAAAGCACAGGAATTCTGTATGATACTATTTTTATGAGTTCTTGTTGGTCGGTTGCATGGTTACAATATTCTTTTAGATTATCCTAATTTTATTAGCAAATAAATAATGAAATCATTACTACTGTATTGTAGTAGAATATAGGATTCAGACAGATACTTAGAAAGTTTATTGTGAAGGCTATTCCAAAAGTTATAAGATACCCATTTTGACCAAAAAGCAGCATTAGGACAGCAGTGTATGTATCCTTTGCAGAAGAAGTAGAAGTTGGTAATATCAAGACAAGAGGAATGGTTAAAAAATATCTATCTATCTGTTTTACCCAATATTTTTGTTTCTGCACATTTTTTGAAACCATGTTGTTAGCTTAGCAACATGATAATCTCAAAGAGTTGCAAGTTAAGTGTCCAATGCACTTCATAAAATTATTAGCAAACTTTTGACTGACATGGCAACATATACATTTATTTTAGTCAATTTTAAAAATTCTATATTTTTTATGTTTTTTAGGATCTCTTTGCATTGGATGTGGAGCCCTATCGCTACAGCGGTGTCAACATGACAGGATTCCGTATTCTAAACACTGAGAACAGCCAGGTCTCCTCCATCATTGAAAAATGGTCTATGGAGCGTCTGCAAGCCCCTCCCAAACCTGACTCTGGCCTGCTGGATGGCTTCATGACAGTAAGAAACTGTTTGGATGTTTTCACACAGTATATAGCAATGCTAATGTACTGGCTTTGCTTCAGTTACAAGACTTTACATTAGACAGCAAATGGAAACCCAAAACAATTTAGCAGAATTTGTTAATGCTTATTATTGGTAATTATATAAAAAAACAGTCTCTTGAATTTCTATGGTTTTATACTTTTAGCCACCAATAATTCATGTAATGCACAAAACACATTGTGGTTAGCATATACCTTGTTTATCTTCACTTATGAAGTAAACATGTATTAATATAGTCTCAATAGACCTTTCTTTGCATAATTTGTTTATGGCTTATGTAGTAGAGGGAAGTTCTGCAAACTTGTTTTGATGAAACGATTCAGTAGGTCTTTTTAGGTTATTACTTCTTGATAACATGCATACACGTTATCTTATTATTCACAATGGTTATTATTTACAGTGTTTATTGTCATTTTATTATTTGGGTTTGTGGGTTGTGACCCACTGGTTAAAAATCACCAATAGAGGGCAGGTAATTGTTTTTTATGTTACTTGCCTGTTATTTACACAGTTTAGGTAATCAAATAAGTCCACAAACAAAATATATGAGAGTACAGTTAATGACAAGAGTAAAAGTCAGTTTTTGTGTAATAAATGCTGATGTCAGATTTGGGATTGTTTACTCTGTCTGTGCATTGCACTTTTTTGAACCTGCAACCTGCAGACTTTGCTGTGGTGTAGTGATCTAAATGCAGTCTGGTAGAAGCATGCTGGCGCTGCTCTCCTATCTGGGAAAAGAGACAAACAATGAAGTCACTAGAGGCTGGGTGAGACAGAAACATAGATGAGAAGCCACATGCCAAAAGCAGTCAACTTGCCAAAACAACTCTCGTGGGACTCAAAAACAATGACACTCTATTGGATCCTATTGCTCTACTATATTGCTTTGTTTCCCGTTCAGAGACAAATCTGTAATGAGTGAAGATTTTTATATCTGCATAAAAACTTTTTCATGATCAGATTTAATTAAAAAATTTGTCCAAAACAAAATGTTTCTTCTATATGTTGCTTCAAACCGATGTGACTGTGTGCCCTACTTATGTAAATCACAAAAGAAGATATTTAGCAGAATTTAGAGTTTTCCAATGAAAACGAGTGACATACCGGAGTAATTAACCTTTGAGTGGCATACTTAGTTCACTCTGCACATTCAGTCAGGAAAAACATTTATTTTAACATTGAAAATGAAACATTAAAAACCGCTTTTAATAAAATAAATTAATAAATATATACATGTTGTCAGATACATATTGTTTTTGTTTAACTTATAGTTAAAAGTAAATCCTTAAAAGTAAGAATCTTTTATAAAATATCAAACTAAATGAATGTTAAATGGACTAAATTATACATGATTTATATTCAACTCAACAGTGTGAATCTCACACACACACACACACACTGTATTCAGTAGATATAGAAAGTTAAGCGGAAGCCAGCTGGAAAGAAATTTTCTCCTTTCTAACACAGTTGATTAAAAGACCCAGAGCTGTTAATTATCTAGAAAAGGATAAATGTTGACTAGTCAAGGCTCCCTTTTTACATGTCGTTCCCTTCTAGTTGTACACTTGAAAGCACAACCATTTTGGAACCATAATGGGTCAGTTTGTCCTGAAAAACCTTGAAGGCAGAAGCATTAATTAATCAGCCAGTTAGGGGCTAATGCATATTGACAGTGTGAAATATTTGTGTAAGCGTCTGATTAGCAGTTCACCGATGCTCTGTATTTATGGTCCTATTAAGGCTTTATATTGAACCCCTGAAGTGTAACTTATAGAGCTCAGATCATGACAAACACTGAAAAAAAATTCAGGCGCATTTTTTTTCACCTAAGTAATTAATTAAAAGTCAAAGACAGTCCTAATGTAGCCTTGGACGGTGCCCATAATCTGTTTACCGTCTCCCCAATGCATATTGCGCACTGAACTGGTAAGCATTTGAAAATGGCAAGCTTCAGTGAGAATGCCTGACTGTTAACACCTTTGACTCTGTTTTTTTATCAGTCTGCCTGGAAACAAAGGTGTTTATTATAAAGAGATGATAATATTTTGAGCCCTTGTGAGGAAAAAGTAATAATTAGATTTGCCAAAGCAAAAATTCATATAATGAAATCTCTGAAAGTTATTCATAGTTTAGTTTGAGGCACTTAATAACAAGTACACTAGATTAACAAACAGAACTGTTTATTTTTATGAAATAAGTCTATACACTTTTTTGACACATTTTGTGTTTTTTGAACAGCCCTTGTCATGGAGGCTGTCATTACATTGTTTGTTATATTTTTGCTTTCTCAACAATATTCTGTTACTTTGGGATAAGGAGTTCAGATATCTGGCAGTTGTTGTCCAGAATAAAAAAGCAGCAGATTTTATGCTGATAATCAAACATCTGGTCAGGTAGGATTTTTCTAGATCATGTCAGTTGTGTAGCCTAGCAGTGCATATCAGACATACATTGATATGATCTAGATTTTTGTTGAAGAGAATTTTTCATATAATGATTTCAAATCTTTCTGTTGTCTTGAACTGCAATTCTGCACTTTTTGTTGAATTTACAATTTTTGTTTTATTCTTGAAATAATATTTTGAAATTAATTAATGTTCATACGGTGAAAGGATGCCCTAAGTCAAGGTTTAGCATGCGTCATCATGAATACAGCATCACTGTAAGAACAGAGAAGAAAAGAATGAAAACTAAATCTTTATAGTTGAAGTATGTTGTGGGACTTCCACACATTTCCGTCTCCACCACATGGACTGTTTTGCTTTCATGTAATCCTTGTTTGTAACTGCTTTTTTTGCTATTTACTAAGTTATAAATTTATGACAGATTAGCTAAATGCTATATTGTATCATTGGCTAAATGTTTTGGTATTAAAGCAATATTCAAAAATCCATGCCAGCATGGCTGTGTATAGGTTTGAAGAATACAATTCATACACAGTAGAATTGTATTTACAAAAATACATTGTATAAAATTCTGTTTGTTGACCAATGGCAGATGTGATAGTGTTCTGAAAAACAGTCATAGTTTTTTAAATTTCTATTTGTGGCACAGGCAGTACATCACCTTTAATTAGATTAGTTTATCTTGAGTAAATATCCATTATAATCAGTTATAAATTAGAATTGAAGGGGCTGTCTTAAGGATACTGTCTCCAATGAACCCATCATTACAGGACAGCTCTCAGCAGGGAACAACCGCATGGGACAGGTGATCTTCAGTCCCACCAGCACAATTGTGTTCAAAATGTATTCTGTTCCACAGATAGCTTTAAAAGCTCCAGTATCATTCTCCCTATCTTTCATTTGACTTGTAAAAATGTGCTTAAATCCTTTTTGCTTAGCAAATGGGCTCCTTTAGGAGCTGCTAGCTTTCTCTGATCCCATTAGCCCCTTCATTCCAAAGTCATCACAGCATTGCCTAGAAAGAATCCCAGTTTAATGACAATTCCTTCACCCACAGGGCCTGAGAACATTTAGGTTTTCTAGAATAATCTTTGAGCCCTGGAGAGAACCGATTGTGCTGAGAAAGAAATGATTAAAATGACTCCATAATGTGTGGAAAGAGCATGTGATGTTGCTGTTGGCTGGGAATTTCTTCACTGACTCTTGGCTACGTCTTCATTTCTAAAAGGTGGGTTATGAGATGATAATGTCTTTCTAAATCTCTGGTATTTGAGCAAAGTCCCACCCCAGCTGCCTCCTCCTCCAAATGAAGCTCCTTTATGCCTGCTCCTTAAATGTGTGTGGTTGGATGGGGATGGTTTTAATAGAAAAGCTGAGATTTGGCTCTGAATTGACACACATGCTGTTTGGACTGCAGTTAGGTTGGCATGAAGAGGATCTGACATGAGTATTTCAGCTCAACCCAAAAACTGGGCCAGCTTCAGTTCACATGAACTATGCAAGAAACTGTGCAACATTTTCCTACTTTTACAAACAAATGTATTGTAATGTAAGAGCATTTTTTTAGCTCTGTTCCAATACCTACATAGGTAGCTACACTGTAAGGAAGCATAATTGAAATGAAACCTCATAAGTGATTGAAATGAAGCACCCTACAAATGCAGTGTCTTTTCATAACTTAACCTAGAACTAACTTCAGCTTTAATCAACAAAAATACACAGCACACAAATTTAAATATATAGTTTAATACTGAATAATATTTAATAAAATTCATGTATATTTATACTTTTCTCTCCATCTGTCACCTTGGATGGATTTGTACACTGAGCACAATGTTTTCTAGGACTGGCTTATACATAACAGATAGTAAAAGAAAGAAAGTAATTAAAGTTAGATCTCTTAGAAAGCAGCCTAATATCTGTCTACCTTTTGTAAAACCTTTCTTTAAATGTAATAAAAAGTAGGCAGCTCACTAGATTTTAGACTAGAGCATGTTTTGGTTGTATGGAGCATGTAGATAAGCTTTTCTGCATTTTGCTCAACAAGCACATTAAAAGGACACACAGGGTGACACTGGTTATACAGCCCAGTCTTTCTTATTCTAAAAGACAAAAGAGATGTGGGTATCTGGATGTTTTCGAGTGGGTTGGAAACATACTTTAACAGCTTGCGCCCTTGTTGAAGAAAGGAAAAATGATCTATTGTGCAGCATTTGGCCGTGTGTTTACAATTTATTGTGGGTTAATATAACATAAATATTATTTGTTTTGGTTGTAGTTTTACATTTGACCCTCTCACAGTGGCATCATCACTCCTTATTTTTACATGTTTTGGTTATAGTTTTACATTTGACCCTCTCATAATGGCATCTTTGCACTCCTTATTTTTTAATCATAGAACACAGCGAAAACAGGAACAAAACTTGCATGAAAAATGTGTTTCAGTTTGGTTCCACTTGATTGCAATTATGTGTTTTTGATTGGGCTGTTGTGCTGTGGAGTATGAAAGTGCTGTCACATGGAGACTGAGCCAACACAAGGCTTGATTAATGAATCTGAGCCCTGTAGTGTAACCGTCAGCTATCGAGTTGGACAGGTGTCTCTGGAGACAGGTAACGCCACATACAGGAACCATCATGTTGAGTTTGGAAAGCCCATTTCATTCCTCTCCTCTTTCCCTGTGGATCTCTTGCAGTTTCATCCTTCTCCTCCTGGGAGATGCAATGTGTTGCTTTTTATTTTACCAAATCAGATCACTCCTCTGAGCTCCACAATTAAAAACTCCCTTTCTTTACTGATCTAGCCTTAGAGCTCAATAGAAAGGGCCAGATACTGTCTCCATTTTCCTTCATTTTCTATAATCTTTCAGATGGTGTACTGTTTGTAGTTTGTTCTTATAGCAGTTGTTTAGAGTTTAAACTTGTCGTCCACATGCAGAAAACAATGCAAGTACCCTGCAATTTTATGTTTCAAATGGAGATGGTGGTAGAAGGTTAAAAGTTACAGATTGCTGCTTTAAATAGACTGCTAAACGACAGTAACATGATTAAAAAAAACTAATGTGTGGGGCTGTGAATAACTATCACCTGGGGGCAGTTGTGGCCTACCGGTTAGTGAGTCAAGCTTGTAATCAGAAGGTTGCTGGTTTGATTCCAGTGTTGGCAGGTAGCAACTGAAGTGCCCTTGATGAGTAAGGCATCTAACCCCCAAATGCTCCCTGGGCTCTGGTTGTTTGTGTTTAATCCTTACCAGCGATAGGTTAAATCTTCATTTTTTTTAGATTCAGGGTTTATTTTGCTTCAGATTCATTTTGCTTCAGGGTTTCCTGACAAATGTATTAGTATGCAAGTTAAAATTCTTTAATGTGATATGGTTTAAATTCCAGCTGAAAATTAACAGTTACTTAAGGGTGCAGTCTGTGATACTAGCGAAGGGTTGTTAGGTTGTTGTCAGTAATGATAATTGCTATGGTTAAATTAACAGAGAGAATGACTTAAAACACCTGCCTCAACAAAATGGTTAAAACTAGAGCAGAGAAACTGAGAGAATACAGACAAAGTCTGAGGGATAACCCAGTGAAGTATCAGGAATACTTAAAAAAAAAGAAATACACAAAAGAAAGTTAAACTGAACTAGGTAGGTACATCTGAAGAAAATGTGTGTGGTGTTTGCTGTGGCAAAACTCAGGAATATTTAAATTATGTTAGCATGTTTTAACCTAATGCTAACATTATGTTAAGTCATGCTAATACCATGTTACTATTAGCATTATGCAAACATCGTGCTAAGTCATGTTAGCATCATGATGCTAACATGACTTAGCACGATGTTTACATAATGCTAATATGACTTAGCATGATGTTAGCCTTAAGTAACATGGTATTAGCATGACTTAACATAATGTTAGCATGACTTAGCATGATGCTAGCATGATAACGATACTAAAATATGGACTATTTATAATGTAAGGAGGTTGCTTGGGTGATCCAAATGGTTGCTAGGCTGTGGTCAGTAAGTTGCCAGGGCAATACCTAAAGCCCACTGACAGCCTGAGTCAAATAGATTAACTATTAATGACAATGCACTGACAATGTCTCCACAGGTCCCCTATCTCCCCTTAGAAATGAAACTAATTCTATGGGAATAACGTTACTTGACTGAATCTCAATCTCATGTGGTGAATATGCATAAAAACAGAGACCCTTATAAATACAAATATACATATTTACAAAAATCCTCATAGAGTCCTTCTCTGCAAAGTTTGTTTTTAAATAAAAAACAAAACTCATTTAAAACTCAGCTCTTTGCAATTTTTGAAAAGATTCTACAGTGCCAGAAGGAATTTTCCTGCTAACCTGACAGTTTTCTGGATGATTATTTATTTATTGGCAACATGAATGTTTGGGTAGTAAAACAATAACCAGGAGAATACTTTTTAAGTAAAAGCCTTAAGCAAAATGTTAAAAACCATTAGTAAAACATGAGAGTGTTTCCTCAACACTGAAGTGTAGTCTTCTATATGGGCAAATACTGCCCAATTACTAAATTATAAAGCATACCTATTATTATCCCATAAATAGTTTCTCTTTACACTTTTGCTTCCAGTAACCTTTCCCTGCAAATGCAGACACAGGAAAAGGTTCAGTACTACTGAGTTCCTTCACCTTACATAATCATAATTATATTATTATAAAATAGACTCTTATACAAGCTATTGCACACTTGCTCCACTGGTTTTTAAGCAGCAATTAAAGTCTGCCTGTGTTTCTTAAAATCAGTAGGAGGCACTGTACATCTCATCACTAGCAGCAGGGAAGATGAGCTTCTCTGCATTTTGCTCAACAAGCACAGAAAAAAGGACACACAGGGTGACACTGGTTATACAGCCCAGTCTTTCTTCTTTTTAAAGACAATAGAGCTGTGGGTATCTGGATGTTTTTGAGTGAGTTGGAAACATACTTTAACAGCTTGCGCCCTCGTTGAAGAAAGGAAAAATGATCTATTGTGCGGAATTTGGCTGTGTGTTTACAGTTTATTGTAGGTTAATATAACATAAATATTATTTGTTATATTATTAGGAGAGATTTGTGAAGCTTTGTCTGAGATATTTTGTCAATGAAACACAGAAGGGATCCAAATGTTCTAGAAAAAGTTCTGGTCATTTCTTCCATAGAGAAATGGATTTAATGCAATGATGTAAAACCCTTTCAGGACAGGCCTGCCATAAGCTCTGATGTTGTTCTGCACTTCTGTGGGATTTCTGGTGAGGTTCTACATCACTGATAATACAAATAAATGCTCCTTGTCAGAGACGTCAGTGGGTTACAGTAACATGACAATTCAATAGAATAGAAGCTCTGAGAAAACCTTCTAAGCTTTGTAAATTAAGTAAGGAACTTACTTAAAACAAAACAAAAGCAAAACAAAACAAAACAAAAACAAGAGCTGTACAGTATGTAGAATGATTAGCAAAACAATACCTGGTATGCAACTACAATAGTTTCAACAACCAATGGGTAGACATTGTGTCAATTTAAGATGATGCGGGTTTCTGGGTGGAGTTTCGGTATACAGGCTGATCATTGGCATCATAAGTGGAATTGCCTTTGTAGATAAGAGTGAATATTTTGGAATGGCTGTATTGGAGTCACTCCTGCTGGGAGTAGGTGCTCGTCTCCATTGTTGTGCCAGGAAGCTCAGACATACATTACAAATGCAATCACCTATTGTGAGCACATGGTGGTGGAATACTTGTGTAGATTAGATAACCCGGTGCTCTCTCACAACATCACTGGGGTGGTTGGGGGGGAGGGCTCTGACATTACGGCTGTGGCAGAAAGACTGATGATTTTCCATTTAACACTCCATTGAGCTCCAGGTTATTCCAAGTCCTGACTGAAGGCGAGATAGCAGCGGTACTTTTCAGCAGGTTTTTCATCAAAATTTTCTTTCCTGCATCTCTCTCATGGGACACTGAATCCATTTGCCCACAATAAAGAGCAGGGAGTTATTTTGCTGGGTCTTTATAGGACAATACCAGTGTGTATAAAATCAAGTGTGTTTGAAAGGTTGAGAGCACCAAAACTGCAGAATAAGACAGAGAGATAAAAAAAGAAGGTATAAGAGGAGAGAAGAGTCAGCTCAGTTCGGGATAGCAGTGGTCTTAGCTGAGCTTCGCCCTGCTTGCCAAACAAAAAGCCTTCAAACTTAATTTCCCTTCAGATTTCCCTCTGGATAAAGGGTGATATGAAATTATCCCTGCCTGTTAAACCTGTCACTTCATTTCACTCTAATTATTACCTCTGGTCTCCAGGAACATTTAGCTAATTGTTTTTCTCTCTTCTCCTACGTTATGTTTGATGTGCCATCAAGGCAGTTTTATGGCTTAAGCCAGGGATCTTTTCCACAGCCACAGTAAAACATTCATTGCCTCTAAACTTATGCTAGTGTGACAGTGTCATATTGTTAAATTCTTATTAACATTTTTTACCTTTCTTATTATAAGTTCACTAAACATTGATATTTGGATTCATATTGCAATTTAGGTAATCTTGTAATGTGATCCGAGATGATGCACAAAGTCTGAATTGGGTAAAAAGTGATTAAAGTATAAATTGTGATCTAGTAATATCCAGTGGCATGCAGGCTTTACTTACATTTTGTTCTTCTAAGCTGACACAGAAAAATGTTATTAAACTTTACC